>VIGQ01001578.1:0-2500 GCA_009663005.1 Actinidia chinensis | reverse complement strand
TAACTATTTATGAACATAAGTACAACCCTAGAGAGATAGAGAACAAGTATTGCATATATATGTAGTTATTATCAAGGCTGAAGAGCTTGTTCCAACATCATCTGCATTTCCATAAGGAGATAATAGGTGTCATCTTCTTGATGAGATTGTGATCTCTCAAGCCCTTGTTCCTATGATCAATGAGGAGGAATGACGCAGAGTAGCCTCAGGGCCTGCAATTCATGATTTTGTTCACAAATCCTGGAGGCCTTGAGCCGCAATTGCACCCACTGCATACATACATGCATATTTGTACATATAACAAAGACTTGTGTAAATGAGATACCTAGAAGGAAAATGATTACGACAAAAATTTCGTTCAAAAAACTCAGTCAGAACAATGGCATCTTTGAAAAATTGTGAGCCTGCGATACGATATCTTGGGCAGAAAGGAAATCACCGGTGGGCATTTTTGTAGAAATAAAAACCACTTTTATGGTTGTTTGTTTTAAACTAACCGTTTTAAGTGCCTCAATCCTGTAAAAGAGAAGTTCTGATGGCATGATTCAAGTTTATGTTTGTGGGTCAACACCAGAATGAATCTAATCTATATATTTTTTAGTGACTTTAATGAGAAAATATTGTAAATTATTAGTATTATGGTTTTTTTATTTTATAATCATTTACTCAATGAATCACCAAAAAGAGGAGGATTTTTGTATAAAAAATCCTATTATGCATAAACCAAGAAGGAACTTAGAGCATCTCCACCTGCATTGTATTTTAACCTCGCCAAGTGTTCAAAGTTATCTTATTTTTGTTAGTCTTTTGATGTATATCAATTTTTTATTTTGCATGTTCAATGAGAAGCAAAAGGAAGGAAATAGAAAGAATGATATATAACAGATAATAATTTTTTATTTATTGCTAGCCCAATGGGTTGGCTCTTATAGCTAACAAGAGTTGCCAATTGTTAAAATAGGCTAGCCTATTGAAAGAACAAAAGTTTATTGGCTAGACATTTAAGAAAACACAATCATAATTTGGATAGCCTATTGAAATGTTCTACTACCAATGAAATTTATAAACGAAACTAAACTATATATATATATATATATATGGATTTCCAAATTTCAATGGTTTTGAAGACCCGGACATAGATTTTACAAAGTTATTTAAGATAAGAATTTGTTGCTTCAGAAACAAAAAGAAAAGCAAATTGATTTTTTTTCTTTTCATGCACAAATTCTTTCTAATCCATGACCCAAAATAGAGACTAAGAATTGGTTTTGTTACCTGATTTGGAGGTAGAACTGTGAGAGAAGTGATAGATCAGAGTGACTGCAACTTTGAGGCCATGTGCTGTAGTTTTTTAGCTGATGAAAGCCTCATTGTTGAGAGAGAGCTTGATGTGATTGCTGAGCAGAAACAGAGCTCTGGAAAGAAATTAAACTAGAACAGAGAGAGAATGACGAAGATTCTTTTTTCAAGGATTGGGTGTGATTGAAAAGATACTAAATATATATATATATCTATATATATCTAAGATAGACTTCGAGGCAAGTTTGTATAGTGTTTGGATCAGAGGAGACAGTCTGTGATGCCGCAAAGACTTCTTGACCAATTAATGCATGTCAAGGCAAAGAAACTATGTACTACTGTGTATGTTTTTCCTCTTTTAGGAACATGTTACTTGACTTTATCCATTTCAGTTTTCAGTGCTTAAATTGGCATTTGATGATCTTTGCTTGGTGTGACACTTCATGAGTTGTGGAATATTCAACAAATTACCAAGTTACAGCCACACAATAAACTGTCTTATAAAATACTTTAAGAAATGAATAAAAAAAAAAATATATCAGAAATGATGTGACAGTAGATTTTTTATAATTTATGAATCAGTAATGTTGTGTGCTTCAATTTAAGGTAGAAAATTCAAGACCAAGTAGATATTTGGTATAAAACAGTGATAATGTGCCATATCATTCAACTACTAAAAAATTTCACATTGTGGTTGTGAAAAGTACATGGTGTGAAACGAGGTTCCCATCCAATTCTTTTATAATTTTTTTTTATAATTAAATGGTGTCAATATTTGCACTCATATTTATTCAACAGAAATTGTTCATTATTTCTCTGTTTGTAATCGCTTAAAAACTAAACTTTTTTTTAAATTTGCTACTAAAAAGGTCAAGATTTTTTAATTTTTTTGCTTTTTGGGCTTTACCGTAACGAAACGACAGCCACAAAAAAAAAAAACCAAAACAAAAGGACAAAAAAGTTAAATCTGTGATTGATTTTTTGCTTATTTTAAACAAAAAAAATAAAAAAACTGAAAAAAAATTGGTGTCCAAACGGAGCCTATGTAATGAAAATTCTATCAAAGTTTCGACGTGTATTCATTATTTTCATTAAAAACTGGTCAAAATTAAAGTGAGGGTCTATATCAACTTTTTTTTTTTGTTGCCAGTGGTTTCATATCACTTTGTGCATGCCTCTATCCGCTCATTTTTTCCTTCCC
>VIGQ01001569.1:22500-45391 GCA_009663005.1 Actinidia chinensis | reverse complement strand
TTTTAACAAATCTCCCTAATTGTAGCTCCCCTTCACACTATACGTGTCTAAAAGAGGGCTTAAGAGAAAATATAAGTTTCAAATTTTCACCCTTTAGACAATATCAAATGCATATATCATGTAAGTAACAAATGATGTGATAGTGACAAGCGTTTTTTTATTAATGTACCAAATACCGTCCCTTATATCTCCAGGGGTTCAGTAAGCACACTATAATATCAATTGTTCATGATACCATTTATCTGGACATAAGTCTGATACAAATGTTTACTGGTTATAGCAGCTCCGCTTATATCACCTAACATTGCACCGCTGATACAATTTTTCTAATCAAGCCGCGCCTTTTTTATGTCACCGAATAGTGACACCTATCAGGTATACCAATTATAAGAGTGCTCCCCCTAAGTTTGTGCTTCATATTTCAAGTGTGATGATATGCAAATAATCCAAGCAATTAAGCAATACCATGAAATATTATGAAAGGATTTTTTAAAAAACATTTGCCAAAAATATATCTCTTATTTCTCAACACCATACCGCTATACATATAATAAATTTAATTAAGAGCAACATCACTAGGATTGAATGCTAGTATATAGATACTACTTAAACCATAGCATTTTAAGTGAGACGTTTAAAGATTGTTTTTATTATAAAAACACCTGTCTCATACTTTTCATGAAAAGAGGGATTTCTAAAAATAATTATTTTAAAACTATTTTTTTCTTTTTTACACATCAATCACTAGGTGGATATTTAAATTTTTTTGCAAATGGAGAATATTCACTTCGATGGATACAAAAGAGTCATCATACTATAGAGATATCAATAGTACAAAGCATGTTAGAGAAGGCCAATTTGAGGTGGGTGGAAAAATTTAAAAGTATTTTATAAGAGCCTCACGTCTTAACTCCTTCATTATAGAGGATTTTTTTGAAATTATCCAATAAGGACTATCTGTATCAAAATCAATCAACTCCCTTTAACATATTTTTTTTCACACTAGATATCAATCAAAATTAAGTGAAATATTCATAAATTTCAATCAATATGTTATGACGAAGTCAGCATAAACGATTAAAGCATTTCATCAATATATATCTAATGATACAATTTTAAGCAAGCTCATACACTTCACGTAATATCATTGTTCATCAAAAAGTGCTTATCCAAAATAAAAATTTTTTTTATTGAAAATTTTAATTTTGCATGAAGGAGACAAGTAGTGCAACACATATTTCACTTTGAAGTATTTTATCTTAATTTGTATATACTCTTTTTTATCATAGAATGCAAACATTGATATATCTCAATGAAGCCACATGTATTTCTAAAAATAATTAATCATCAAAATAATACGTATGAACTCCGAAGATTTTAAGGAAACATGGAGTCATACTCTAGCGAGCTTATGGTGACTATACGGAAAATTCTAATAAGTCACATACCGAATACGGCAAAGAATTATCCTAGAACTTCATGATACATTAGTAGTATAATTAATAACTATATAATCAAGAAGTTATCAAGATAAGAACAGAAGCATATAGAATGAAAAGAGATATTAGATGTGATTCATCACTCTGAATTTTCAGATTTGGCTGGAAGAACGAGAGAGTATTTTTCCGTAGATTTTTTTGCTGTCAAAATTTCGGATTCCTGTTTCTCAGACGCTTTTCGTCATATTACGGGTGACATATTTTTGTCTCTAGAAAAGTTCAAATTGAGTTCCGTTTTTTGTGTTTGAAATAAGACTCGTAATCTTTTTATCCTATAAAGGTCATCATTTATTCCATCTAGTAAAAGCATTTTTGATTTTAAGTTGGCTATTTTTCATTGACAATTCACAGTTTTATTCTTGTTGATCAATTTTTGTTTAAGTGTTAAACTAACACTTCTATATTTTTTTATGCATTTAACACCAAATGTGGACTTGTTGGAGAGTTGCAAATCTCACTTTAAATATTTTTAATCCTTTCATTTTGAGCACTTATGTTTTTTCTTTCAAAATATAATAGAGTGTACTAGTTAACTTATTTTCTTCAACGCTTATTCATTTTATCAATTTATACAAAATGCCTTTTTCGTCTTAAAATTTTTTTGTTTATGAGCGCGTGTTTTGAGTTTAATAATGATGTGTGTGGTTTTTCTGTTTCTTACTATGATAAATGTCACAACTTGACCTTAACTTTCATTATCAAAATTAAATAACTCGTTATTTCACACACCATTGAATATTTCAAACTCGAAGTTGTTCATCATGGTACAGCATGTTTTATTAAAAAAAAAAACTTCCCTTGTTTACGGCTTATTTTGAGTTTAATCGATGTGATTGAACATAAGTTTTAAGTCATCCTAACGCAATTTTCATGGCACTAGATATAGTCTCGGAAAGCATGACCATGAATTTGCTTACATAGGTTGATGTAAGATAAATTGATAATCACCTAATATATGAATCATTTACATCACATAGCAATCTTATCATAAATCACTATCATATAACGCATGATGATATATGCCACATAGTCAGATGGTATGAATATGTTCAATTTAAAATCTCATCATGATACATATAAAATGTCAATATGTAAGGTATTAAAATATGATTAACTAACATATTATGCATCAATTACTAACAACACCACGTAAGATTTGTCAAGATAAGTACAAGGGTGTGTTAGAGATCATACTTTCACCTACCTATTTGAGACCTTAGCCCAAGTAATTTTTCCATTATGCTCGTTGTAGGTGAAGAAGGTTTTGTTATTGAAACGAGAATGAGAGATGTACTCATTTGATTTTCTTCTTTCTTCAATCTTAGGATAAAGATTGTCAATGTGCCTCATTTTCTTATCCTTATTATAGGCAACTTATCTTTTTCTCTTAGGATAGAACACTTGTGAAGTATTTTCCTTCTTCAAACTCTTAGTGTCCTTTCTTGACTTGTATACCTTGAATGTATTTTTTTTTAAGTCCTTGGTGCTTCTCTTCTTTGTATTTGTACCTACAAAATTTGAATTTTCTTTTTCGTACCCTTTCCTGTGGGGTCTTGTGTGTTGCCTGACCTTATTAACATGCCAATTTGTTTAGGCATCCACATTTTGTTTCACACATTGTTTAGTTTCTTCGTCTAGGGCATGTGTGGTGAAATATGTCCATTCTTTCCGTAATTAACAAATTTTTGAAAAAAAAAAAAACAGGCAAAATGAGATCATAGAGATTTTCAATTTTATCTTTAGCAATCTCATTTTTAGCATTAAAAGACAACCTTTTCCTTTATTTTTTCTTTAAAACCAGTTGTCCATTCTTTAAAGAAGTAATTTCATGTGATTGCATGCTTTAAAATCACATTTTTTTATTTTTTTATGCACCATTTTTAAATTTTCAAAATATTTGCATTATTTTTAAAAATTTTCAATTCAATCTAAAAGATGCAATGTGTTTCTTTAACGATTAATTTTTAGATGCATTTTCTTTGATTCCACAAATACTCCTCAAATGCATCTAGCAATTCATCATATACCTATGATCATCAACAACATCAAATAATAATATAAAGTCGAGTGATCCTCAAAACTATCATTTGAAAGGGAATGATATAGGATACCGCATTATAGTTTTCATCCTTTTCGTTTGACATCAAGCATAATTAGCCATGTCATTATGATAACTTCCTCAACACGTCAGAGTGAGATTAAATGAAAATCCTCTTGCTTATGATCAACTCCGTGTTCTGCTTATTCTTGGTAGTATCTAAACATTTTCAACCACAGAAAGACTCCGGAGAGAAATATTTGTAGATTGAATTTAAATTTATATGTACTGTAATATAATTTTCGTTCCCTAAATATTTTTTTTAATTGGTCCAAATATTGCATGAGACGATGTACTGAGTTAATCTAGTATGCATATGAGAATCTAATCCACTATTACAAAGTGATGGCCGGTGCATTTAGATAATTAGAATTAGAATGATTTTATATATAGATTATTAGAAATAATATCCACAATTATAATCATTGGCTTGAATGAATAATCTCAGTTTAGCCTTCCAATAAGCATAATTGATGCATCCAATATCGGTGAACTAAAAATCGAATGCCCCTCGGCAAAAGATTTTCCTAATGGGATTTTTCATGGAGCTACTCCTAACAGTAAGTTCAAAAATTAGAGACTTACTCTGATACCAATGTTAGTCCTGGTATGGCAAATTGAGAGGGGGTAATTGGTTTCAACTAAATTGCTAATTAAATATCACAATTAAATTTTCCCAAATCAATTACTCCTAATTGAATACCGCAATGTAAATATGATAAGAATAATAAACAAGTATATAATATGTAACGCCAAAACGTTTACGGAGTGGTTAAGAGGATAGAGAGTAAAAACAACGATTTATGTTAGTCGCCAATCCTTGCCTACGTCCAATCTCCAAGTCTTCATGGGGATTTCACTATATTTTCAAGTTTAGAGGTGCTTTGAAAAACCTTTACAAATACTAGAGAACCTCTAGTTTTCAAGAGAACACTTCTCTTGGAATGCCATCACTAGAACTCTGCTAGTTTTCAAGAGTATTCCACTACTGGAATCACATAATCACTCAAAGGTGATCTATTCAAAGATTACAATGATTTGAAGTAACTTGAAGTTCACCAATATCCTTAGGTGTATGAATAAATACAAATTAAGAACACTGGTATTTTCTCTCTTGATAGTAATGCAAATATGAATTAGAGAGAGTATTGAAGTGCTAGAGAGTAGAATGGAGGAATAAAATTAACTTAGAGCATTTTCATAATTTTTTCACAACCCAAAGGGTTGTATTTATACCATTTTTACCAAATCTTCCCGTTGGAAAAATGATAGAGCCGTAGGGAATCAATCTGAGCCATTGGAATTTGAATGGCAGCGTCCAGATCTGTTTTTTGGAACTTTCGATCGCGCGAAATTCATCTATTGGTCGCGCAAAAGTAAACTTTGGTCGCACAAACATGAAGTTTGGGTCGAGGTCTGTGCTGTAATTCCAGAGGCTCTGTTTTCACAACTTCGGTCGCCTACTTCGCGCGATCGAACTTCAACTTTGGTCGAGTTTACATTAGATTCCTGGCCTCGGCTGATGACCAGTCTTCAATAAAGTGACCATAACTTCTTCGTTACTTGAAATTTTTGCACGCTGTTTGTTGTGATGGAAATTAGAACTTCCGGGACTACAATTTAGGATCAAGAATTCTAATTTGTACTTGTTAAGTATGAGATGATCCTATTTGAAATTGACCCAACTTTGCCGCAGAATTATAGAAACTCTTGACAGTGGCTCACTCTTTTGGTCATAACATCTTTAATACTTTGAGTTTGGTCATGATTTAAGTTCCATTGGAAAGCTAACCTTTGGGGTTTGATTAGGGCCTCAAACTCTCTGTATTTGGATCTCTTAAGTCCTTAGATAATTCTATTTGAATTCGGCTCTGATTTCTTGAAAAATTTTCTTGAACCTATTTCTCAGGCATTCCTTAACATTGAACTTGTAAGAGGTCAAAACAAGTTCTATTACATTATTGAATACTTCTATCAAGTCTAATATCATATGTATATCATTTATGACTTGTGAGAATAAATAGAATGATATTCTAATCAGAGATGAATTTTGTTCCAAACTCACTCTTGTGATTTGTGCATATTCATGACTTGTGAATGTCAATATGAAGGAATGTGATTCTATTATGAAAACCAACACTTTGAGTAAGTCATTATATATGAAATAAAACTTGTTTAATACTCGAAAGACGCAACGCATGGTATATCAAAAGATATACTTGGTTGATTTTTTAAGCTTTTGTAAAAAATAAGTGAGAGATATGCAATTTTAATTCAACTTGTTTTTAACACTTTCATTGCTTCCTATAGCAGATACCAAATGTAGACTTAGAAGTATTAACCACTCACAACTTGTATACAACAAGCTTGGCATATAAGAGTCAAATAGCAATGTGTGAGTACATGGAAGGTTCAAACCTATCACATGGTCTTTAAGTTCAATGTGTAAGATGCAAGTCAAGTTGTAAAACACATATTTGAACTTAAGAACCAAAATTTCAAGTCAAAGTGTAGTTTTATGCAAATTATAGCATATTGACTTGACTTCAAGAATCCTATTTTTAAGAGAATAAAACACATAAGTGTAGGAAAATAAATTCATGAATGTGTAATAAAGTTCTCTAATAAATATATCATTTATCATGTAAGACTTGGTAATGCTAGAGGTAGTCTAAAAACAAATATGCATACAATATATCATATAGAATGCTCAAGTATTGTGTCTATAAATTGATATATATTTACTACCAAGTAAACCTGCAATTGCCATACCACTACACACAAAAATCAAACAATGTATCAAGATATACAAGTAATGTGTACCATACATGGAGAGATGATGTTTGCAACCACGTTTCTCTAGATAATCTCCATTTATCATGTGAAAGCACGTTTTGCAGTTAAAAGTAGATCTATGTAATAATGTAGACAATCTAAATCATTGTAGACTACTTTTAATAATGTTATTCATTGATTTAAGAATAGGTATACTACCATGTATAGCAAGCAACTCAATGACCACAACACATCACCAAATGTCATCTAGTAAATCCAATATAGGCAATGTAAATCATATGACTTAGAATGATGGCAATGTGAACATGGTAAAATCAGAGTAAAAGATACTAATGTAGAATACACATTATCATGCATATCTAATTATATGGCATTAATAAGATAATAATACCCTTAATTTAAGAGTATCATCCATCATACGTGTTGCGTCAAATGGCAGCATGTTAATATATCAATATTAAGCCCTTTTATGATGCACCTATGCCATCAAATATCATCAAATAAGATTGATCTAACATGGAGGTTTCAACGTGTAATAGAGTCTGGAACGAAGTTAGGAGCTCGCGAACTTTAGGCTTTGCAAAAGTGCCTTACCGCATTTTGTGAATGGTCATATTGCTGATTACCAGCAACTATAGTTGGGGCAACAAATTTCTTTTTTATGAGATTTTAGGTATTTTCTTCTTCCAAAAACTATAATATCGATTTATTCTTCTTCCTAAAAGGAATAAACCACCCTAAAAAGACTTTCCATGTCTATAACCTATATTCTTTTTAGCCCTAAACTCCCCTAAAATATCCCATCATAGTTCTCTTAATTTACACTGAAAAATCCTAGAGAAATGAAAGAAAAAGTAGAGAAAGGCTAAAGAATTTTTGTGAGAGAGAGGAGTGAGAAAGTTAGGTTTTAGAGAGTAGTGTGGCAGAACCAGGGATTTCTAGTTTCGGTTTTGATAACCAGTGATGAGAACCAAGAGAGACCAAACTGTTTTTAGTTTAGGGTTCTTCAAAGGCGAAAAAACATGTTCAAGGAATTTCGCAGCACAGTTCAAGAATCAGATCCAATCCCGAGGGCCAAAGAAATGATCCAACAGTGAAAAGTCCTTCGAATTTGCCATAGTCCGTTGAAGGTAAAATTATTTTTTCTTTTTCGTTATTATATGGTTATAGAATTATCCTAAAAATTAGAATTTTCTTTTGCTCCCATTCGATGTAATAAAAAACTAGTACAATATTTTTTATTTGTTTTAATGATTTTTGAAGAGTATTGAACCTCGCATTTTTTTAAGAATCTTGTGGTGTTTTATGTTTCACACCCTCATGTTTTTTAATTATTAATTATTGTTTCCTGCCATCATTAACATGACTTAAATTTTAATTAAAAATAAATCTAAAGATTTTGGGTAGAGGCTAACCATTGTAGTTAGGTTGGGTGGGTGCCTAATATCTTCCAGGTCGATACAATAGCCCCTGAATGCATTTTTGGGGATGATAGGGATGTGTCTATTACGAAATTAGATATTAATTGGTTTTAAGACCATAACTAGGTGACAACTCTAATTGGAACTTTTGTCTATAATCTAGCCGCCTTACCAAACGAAAATTGACGAAAAAAGGCTTAGTACTTATGATTGTTGGTTTTCTGCGCAATTAAATTATAGGAGCGAAATTGTTTTCCTAAGTATGTTTTTTTGAAAGAAAATAAAGAAAAAAGAATGCTTTTGAGAGTGACTGGCACACATAGTGGGGTACAATTTGGCAGTTGAAAAATTATTTTCATGAGTAAAATGGAAAAAATATAGGACTTAGGGATGAAATAACGGGAGAATTTTTTCCTAATATTGCTCAACCCTAACATGCATCTATTTATGTGTATTGAGAGAGTAGGCGAGGAATCCCACTCTCAGTTGTAATTTGACAGTGTTTTGTTTATTTGATTGAGAGGGACGGAGAGAGAGTACAATGATTCAAGATTTGTTTGCCTGCAATTGCCGGGGTTAAGATTTGAAGATGCACAACTGCAAGATAATAAGGGTGCTCTCCAACTATAAACCTATTGAAGTTTGAATTTTGCTGTTTTAGCATTGAGACCTCTGTGGTTTTTGTATGGATTTTTTGTTGGTACCTTGTACATTTGGGGGCATATGATTGGTCAGGGTTTATGTGACAAAATAGTTGGTATGTACATATTTGACAATGATGTTAGGACAGCAGGACCCACTCCTAATCATATTTCACCTTGATGTAATTCTATGGTTGAGTTATAAATAAATTTTCTTTTGTTTGTAAAAAAAATAATATTAGTGGTTCTCATTAGGAATGTCCATATATATGATGCACATAATAGGAAAGTGATTCATACTGTTTTTGTTGGAAATTATGGTGTGAATGAAGTTCAAAATGGGCATGAATTAACAACCCTATTTTGGGCTGTTAGCAGCTCAAGGGCAGCCATAATCAGCCTTTATGGTTTCAGTTTAGACATAAAATACCCAAATGATGAGGGGTTATGGACGAGTGTTTATTGAAAAATATATATTTTTTCTTTAAAAGAAAAAAAAATTTTGTTGTGAAAGGAAAAGAACACAAAAAATCAGAAAAAATATTCTCTGAGTTTTCATTTGAGTGAGAGAGAGACCGTCGCAAATTCAATTCACCAAGGTTGCGTAAGAAAGTGTTCCTAGTTAGGGTTTAGCATTTATCCTGAGAAGAAGACGCGACAAAAATCTACACACCCTCAGTACAGCGGCGAATCTTACTTAAGGAGACTGTAAAAGCAAGACTTGGCCCAATTTACTATTTTTGTATTTCGTTTCTGTAATATTTTACGTGTCTGTAACTGTGTTCAAACGGATTTTAAATCCGACTTGGAACAATATCTTGACAACCAAATAAAGCTTGTAATTCAGTTTACTATTTATGAATGAAATTATTTTTGAAATTTTATTTGTTGGAATCAATTTTTAGCCAACAGTTTTAAGGAATTCTGAGGTGTGCAAAGCAAAGCAAAGCAAATTCTTTACTGTTGAAGAGAAAATGCAATATTGATGATTATTGGAAGGATGTCTCCGGAATGATTTTGGGTGGGCTTGTGTTATTATATTTAACGTAGTATTTCATATGCCTCAAAAGTTATACATGTGCTGAGAATGGAAGATTGCTGAATCCTAAAAACTGTTGTTGGGGTTCCAGTAATCTTTTGTGGGATTTAAATTGTGTGACACATTGACTGAATCGAATATTTTTAGAAAATTAACAACACATGGGTGTACATGCAGGCCACAAAAACCTCATATTCCAATCCTTTTTACGAGAGAGAGAGAGAGAGAGAGAGAGAGAGAGAGGTCAAAGGTCCAGTTGATAACTTTGATATTACAGCTGCCAGTGGGGGGAGGGGTGCTCAAGCACTAACCTGCATGAATCCCTCGTCCTTTTCCTTTCTCTCTCTCTAAAATTCTAGAGATTCTCATTTCTTCCAAGATCGGGTCTCTTGGTGCCCCTTTTCCACCACACAAACAAAGAGAGAACAAAATTAAGAAAGTGAGAATTTGAAGAAAAAGGAAAAACAGAGAAACTTTTGAAGCCAACCTCCATTACAATAAAACCACTCTCTAAAGTGAAATATTACTCTTTTTTTTCCCTGCAATTTTTCTTTTCAAAATATTATTGTCTCTCTCTCTCTCTCTGTCCATTCTAATTCACTTGCCACCAAAAGGGAGAGAAAAAAAAGTGGTCAGAGATATGATTCTTGCGGGTAAGCCATTGTCAGGAAGGCTGTTGAGATCAATTGAACAATCGCTTGGGTGTGAGCATGTTGCCAAAATCCATCCACTTCCGCACCAACATTTCTCTCTCTGCATTCCTTTGTATTTTCTTTCATAAAATGTGTTTTACTTAACATGGATTGAATTAAATTTTCTCGGCATCACCGCAATATCTTTTTATTCATTTTCTCTCTTCCCCGAGTCTTTCTTGTACAATTCACATGCACGTTATTTGACATTAATTTGCCTCACGCACACGATTCTCTTCAGCAAAATATTTCCTTTAGCCAGGGATTTAGAGGGAAAGAAAGGTTGATTTATATAAACATTATACAAAAATGGAAGACTCCCCGGAGAGGAAATCCGGTTGTGGGCTGTTGAGTGCAGTTTTTGGACGGAGGAATGTATGGCCGAGAAGGTTATTGATGTATACATACCCTAGAGATAGATTAGTCATTTTATCTAACTTAGTTTGTCTATATTCTTACTCTCTTTCTATTCCTTTATAAACTAATTCTCATATATACAATCCTTCTTATTTCCTTCGTCTCTATACTCTCAACAATATATATATATATATATATATATATAATATATATATATCAGAAAACCAGATTTCAACCTCTTTTCTTCGATTTTGACTTTCTCCTCTGATTCTTGTGTTTTCGTAAACGGTACTATTTTTGTCGAACGAAAATTTGTTCGATCTAAATATTTGAACCACCAATTGTGTTTCCCCCCTAGGCAAATTTAAGTTCACCGAACTCGGAACAGCGCCGGAAAGCTCCCCTGCGCCCAAAAGTGCCACCAAAACATCCGCGCGTTAGATCTACGACTCAGAAGTCACAGCGCCTCACACAAGCGCCTCACGCGCCGACCCACGCGCCTGACCTCGCTGTGATGTCAGCCCTAAGCCAACGTGATGTCAGCCTGTGACGTCATCCCCATAGTATCTGTGACGTCATCCGTGTGACGTCAGCCCTAGTATCTTGTGGCGTCAGCCCTATTCTCTGTGACGCCATCCGTGTGACGTCAGCACCTAGCATTTGTGGACGTCAGCCCGAGCACTGTGATGTCAGCCCTAGCACTGTGACGTTAGAGCATCGGCTAAATTACAGTCGTGGCCCTTGACACCATATGATTTCTTCAAATTGGCCCAGAACGTTTTGATTTGACAGTTTGGACTCCGAAGTTTGCAATTCTTATCTTCTGCTCTAGGTTCAGTTTTTGTGTAATTTGGGTCTTCTGATTCCGTTTCCGCACTCGGTTTTGCTATTTCACTTCGATTACTGCTGAGTTGCTATCTGTGCACTATTTTTATTATTTTTCTATACGGTTTGATAGTTTGTGCTCTTAATGATCATTATGGATAAAATTGGAAGTTTCTAGACCTATTATTATTAATCGGATGACCCAATTATATACCATGGTCTCAAGCGATGTCTAGTTTTCTCAAAGGAAGAAAACTCTGGGTTACATACTGATGATATTACGGCACCGACTTAGGGTGCTGCTAAATGGCCTACTGAGTTCATTGTCCGACTGGAAAAATGGAATAGTAAAAAACCATCAGATTATCATGTGGATCCGTAATACTTCTATTCCTTCTATCACTCTATAGTTTGGGCGATTTGACACTGGCTCATGCATATGGATTTTTTGTCACTAGATATACTACTACTGATCTGGATGTCAGTATCAGCTATGATTCCCTGTGCTGACAGAGACAAGAACCTGGACAGTCTATCAGTGATTTCTTGCCCTCAGATATATTTATATGGGAACAGTTGGCTCCTTCTGAGCCCAAGTGGTTATGTGTGGTGATTCTACTTTGTTTGCCACTTATCGAGATCAGAAGCCGCCTATTCTGTTTCTTATGGGGCTCTCTGATATATATATGAGCCGGTTCGAGCCTCCCTCATTCATTGTATTCCTCTTCCTACATTAGAGCAGGCTATCCCTGAGCTATTATCTGAGGAGACTTGTCTGGGCCATTTTTCGACTTCCCATGTGGACACTTCTCTTGCTACTCTGGTTCCAGAGGATGTGCTCTTCTGGTGGTTCTCGCGGTTTTTCAACCTCTGGTTCTCTATCCTCTGGTGGTTCAGCCTCTCGATCTAATGAGTGCACCTTTTGTCATCTACTGACCATCGTCTTGCTCACGTGTCCATTCGGTTTGCAATCACTCCTACGTCCGTCACCTGCGCTTAATCTTGTTGTCTGTTGGGTCCATTATGTGATCTTGACCTTACTATAATTTTCTCTTCCACGGTTGTGTTGTGCAGGATCCGCAGATGGGTGAGACGCTTGGGATAGGCCGTGCATGGTGCCTATTCTAGCTCATACATCTTCACTTCCTATTTTCTAAACTGCTGCCGGACACTTCTACAATCTCTCTCACCATCCTTTGGAATTTGGCCACTCTCGTTTAGTCATGTGTCGTGGGTCGATTACGTTTTCTTGTATGTAAATGTGTCTTAGGTTCTACTGTTATTGAATACCTGATTGTCAGTCTTGTCAACTTGCTAAGCACCCTGCGTTATCTTTTCCTAAAAAGCACTTTTGTGTCCTCTACTCTTTGCTTTCGTTCATTCTGATTTTTTGGGACCTTCTCCCACTTCTACTATAGGCGGTTTTCCCGGTATTTTTGTTAATTGTTGTTGGTGATTTCTTCGATATACTTGGCTTTATCTTTTAAAAATCGATCCTAATTACAACAAACTTATTATGATTTTTGCTCGCATGATCAAAACCCAATTTTCCCGTGAATCAAGTCTTCTACTCAGACATTCCTCAAGAAACTGTGATACCTCTTCTCTTTGCCTTTTTACGAGAACAAGGCACTCCTTCCCCACTGATCGTGCCTGGTACTTCACCACAGAATGGGCGGGCTGGAACGTAAACACCACCGTTAACTTGATACTACTCGTGCTTTTACTAATTTTCTTCTGGTTGTCCCGAGGCGATTGTTGGGGGAAGCTGCTCTCACCGCTGCTTATACTATTAATCGAGTTTCCCCTCACCCCTTCTGGGAACCTCACTCCGTACGACGTCTATATGGAACTCCTCCGATATCATTCTTCGTGTCTTTTGGTTGTGCCTGTTTTTGTTCTATACACCACATGAGCGAACTAACGGGAGCCTAGGTCCTCGTCGTATTGCTTTCTTGGGGTATGAGATTGAGCATAAAGGCTATCGTTATTGAATCCTTTGTCTTTTCATCTTCGAATATCTCGTCACGTGTCTGTTGGGACATAAGATGTTTTCCCCTCTCTGTCTTCTTTTCAGTTGTCCTCTTCTTCCACTTCGCCGTCTCTACCTTACTGATCCTTCCATTGAGTTTTTTTTCCTAAGGATGTTGAGGTTCCTGCTGACCTCCTGATGATCTCTCCCTTGGCGCCACCCCCATTTGTCCTATCCCGTGGAGTCCTCGTCCCTTATCCTGCTCCTCCAGTTCCAACCTCATGTTCATCACCTATGACCTTCCTGTCCGCCGTTCCCCTTAGGTAAGGACGTTCCTGTCTTATCTTTGAGACATATCCTCAGTTCCTTCGTGAGGCAAGGACTAACCCCCTTTGGCACAAGCTATGACTGAGAACTACAAGCTCTGATAGGTACGCCCTTGGGACCTTGTTTGATCTTCTCCTGGCAGATCTTTATTGGGTGTCGCTGGATTTATAAGATCAAGACTCAACTGATATACTATGGAGCGAGACAAAACTCGTTTGGGTGCTAATGTTGTTTTATCAGGAGTATGGGATTGACTATGATGAGACTTTTCTCCTGTTTTCCGACTTCCTCTTTTCAGTCTTCTTCTGTTGCTGCTACTCGTGGGTTGGTCCTTATGTAAGATGGATGTTAGAATGCTTTTCCTCAATGGTGATCTACTGGGAAGTTTTATATGCAGCTTCCTCTTTGTTTCTTCATCCTCCTCAAATCAGGTAATTTCGGCTCGTCGGTTGCTCTTTTTGGTCTTACAATCTCCACGTGCCTGGTATGCCAAGTTTAGTTCTACCATCTTGATCTTAGCTTCTCTGCTAGTGCCTATGACTCTGCTCTCTTTACTCGTCCGTATGCTCATTGCATTGTTCTCCTTCTTCTCTATATGGATAGATGATTATTACGGAGATGATGTTCTGGTATCTCTAAGCTCAAGACTTTCTTATCGTCCATTTTGAGATGAAAGATCTTGGTCCCTTGAGCTACTTTCTTGGTCTGAAGTTTCATCTGGCTCTCTGGATATTGTCTCGTACTCAGCCAAGTATGCCTCGGATCTTCTTACCCATGCTGCCGTTCAGGATGATAAGAATTGCCTCTACCCCTCTAGAGTCTTAATGTAGCCTTAATCTCTTGATGGAGACCTGAGCAGGACAACAATAAAATGGTGTCCTACGATTTAATCGATATCGAAAAAATAGGATATAAAAGTAACCAGAATGTTAGAATGCGAGGGAGAAGTTTGGCTTCCGCCAGAATCAAGAAGAATGGGAGGGAGAGTGGCTTCCGCCAGAGATCAAAGGTTGGAAGAAAAGAAAAAACTATCGTTTTTCTCTTTATTCATACTCATTTAATCTTGCCTTCCATCGTAAAAAAAAGACCTTAAATAGAATAAAAAAAATCCTATTTGATAGCTACTAAAATTTAAAAATTAAAAACTCCTAAACATACTAAACCTCCTAATAAATAAAATTCTAATTGATAACTCTAAAATTTAAAATAAGGATCCTAATATACAAAAACTCCTAATTAATAAAATTCTAAATTAATTTTAAAAAAAATTAACGATACAAAAAAATTAAAAAATACAAGAATTATAAATAAATAAATACCAATTTTATCCCGAACATTCTCCTCCACTTGAGAAGAACTTGATCTCGAGTTTGTTCAAATAATGAATTCTTCCACGCCAAACGACTCAAGTACTTTTGAATAGATGACCAACTTCGTTTGGTTCTGAATTTATAAACTCTTCAAAAACCCGAACTCCAAATAATTCAATTTTTCAAAGTGCCAAGCAAAACGTAAAAAAAGTATCAACACCAATCAAACGATTCTTTCACTTCGGTACACTTTCAAAGTGAAGAGGGATCTTTTTTCCTTGCAGCATTTTTAGCTTTTCTAATTCGGTCCAAGGAACTTGTTCGTCTCCAAGAGTATTAAAAAATAAAGCAACTTTGAAGATGCATATAAGAATAATATACCTTGTGACGACGCCACTGAGTCTGGATAATAATTGCAGCTTGGTTTCTTTTTCAAACTGTTGCATCTTCATTTTATTTCTCGCAACTTCATTTGAAATATTCGCCATGTCAAGAAATCAATAATTTGATCTTGCTTTTGCAGGGCCTCTAAATTTTTCTACTGCCATCGCAGCTTAGTCTATTGATGAAGGAAGGGGGAATGTATTTATTACTCAAGACTTCTATCATTCAGTCCATCAGTGAGGGGTTTTCGTCGTTTATTTGAGCCTCAGTTCTTTGCCAAAAAGAATTTGGCTCTCGCGCTGATTACTTTCATTTAGCAAATCGCCACTTTCTATCATCAGGACAAACTTGTGTCAATCAAATAAATGATTTCATCTCATGACACAACGATGAAGGCTTTTGGATCAGGGCGACCATCAAAGGTAGGAGCTCATATCAGGAATTGCATAGAAATTTCTAATTTTTTCACTAATCTGTAATTGAAAAAAATAAATGATGGGTTTGGGGACAATGGGGATCAATTCGGCTCTGATACCAAATTTGACGCAGACAAACAATAAAATTTTGTCCTACGATTTAATCAATCGAAAAAATAGGAGAAAAGTAAGCCAGAATGTAGAAGGGAGGGAAAAGTTTGGCTTCCGCCAGAATCAAAGAAGAATGGGAGGGGGAAGTTGGCTTCAGCCGAATTCAAAGGTGGAAGAAAAGGGGAAAACCACGTTTTCTCTTTATCATACTTATAATCTGCTTTCCATCGAAAAAAAAAGAAGGAAAGAGAAAAAAAGAAAAAAGAAAGAAGAGTGGAGAAAGAAGAAAAAGGTGGAAACAAGAAGAAGCCCAACATACTAAAACTACTAATTAAATAAAAATTTTAATAAAATTAAAACAAAAAAAACTAATATACAATTAAAATTACAAGAATTAATAAATAAATAAATAAATTACAATTTATTCCGCCTCCTTAATTGACGCAGGACAACAATAAAATTATTTCACGGTTTAATCGATATCGAGAATAGGATAAAAGTAACCAGAATGTTAGAATAGGAGGAGGAAGTTTGGCTTTGCAAGAATCAAAAAAGAATGGGAGGAAGAAGTTGGCTCCGCCAGAATCAAGGTTGGAAGAAGAAAAAAATATCGTTTTCTCTTTATTCATACTCCTAATCTGCCCCCTTTTCCATCGTAACAAAAAAAAACCCTGAAATAGAATAAAAAAACTAATCCTATTTGATAACTACTAAAATTTAAAATAAGACTCCTAACATACTAAAACTCCTAATTAAATAAAATTTGTTTGATAAACTACTTAAATTTAAAATAAGACTCCTAAAACATACTAAAATTACTAATAAATTAAAATCAAATAACTAATTATAAAATTAAAATACAAGAATTAATAAATAAATACTAAATACAATTTTTGTCCAGCATCATTCTCTCCACTGAGAAGAACTCGACCTCGAAGTGTCAGATTACTGAATTCTTCCACGCCAAAATCAAGTACTTGAAATAGGTGACCAACTTCGTTTGTTCTGAAATATAACTCTCTTTAAAACCGAACTCCAAATAAATTCAATTTTCAAATTGCAGGCAAACGTAAAGAACAGTTATCAACACCAATCAAATCGATTCTTTTCACGTTCGGTTACACTTGCAAGTTGAAGGGGATCTGTTACCTTGGCAAGCCATTTATCTTGTCGGAATTCTTTCCAAGCAACTCTTCATTTCCAAGAGCATTGAAAAATAATGCAGGCCTTTGAAGATGCATCTAAGAAGAATATGCCTTGTGACGACGACGATGAGTCTGGATAATAATTGCAGCCTTGTGATTTCTTTTTTAAAGTGCATCTTCATTGTAATTCTGCAACTAATTTGAACATTATTTCTCAATTTGCTCAAGAACTTCACATAATCTGATTCTTGCTCTGTGCATTGCCTCTAAAGTTTTCTGTGCTCCCATCGAAGCAGGTCTATCTTGAGAGGAATGGGGAAGTATTATTACTCAAGACTTCTAATATTCAGTCCATCAGTGATGGGTTTTCGTCGTTGAGCCTCAGAACTTTGCCAAAAGAACTTGGCTCGGCTGATTAATTTCAATTTAGCAAATCGCAATTTTCTATCATTAGACAACTTGTGCCAATCAAAGAAGAAACGATTCATTCATGAAACCCAATCGATAAAAATAGGCTTTCGGATATTTAGGGCGACCATCAAAGGTAGGAGCCCATTCAGGATATGCATTAGCAGTTCTAAAGTTTTCACTAAATCTATAAATTTGTGAAAAAAACAGATTGGGGTTTTGGGGGAAATGGGGATCGATTCGGCTCTAATACAAAAATTTGACGCGGGAATTGCTATCCTACGATTTAATGATACGAAAATAGGATAAAAGTAACCAGGAATGTAGGAATGGAAGGGGAAGTTTGGCTTCCGCCAGAATCAAAAAAGAATGGGAGGGAGAAGGTTTGGCTGTCCGCCAGAATCAAAGGTGGAAGAAAAGAAAAAACCATCGTTTTTTCTTGATTCTACTCCTAATATGCTTTCCATCGCTAACAAAAAAAACCCTTAAATAGAATTAAAAACTAATACTATTTGACACTTACTAAAATTTAAATAAGATCATAACATATCTAACCTCCTAATTAAATAAAATTTTGTTTGATAACTACTAAAATTTAAAATAAGGACTCCGAACAGACTAAAAACTCCTAATGGAAATAAAATTTTAATTAAATTAAATAAAATAACTAATTATAAAATTAAAATTAACAAGAATTAATAAATAACTAAATAAATACAATTTTATCCCGCATCATTAATTGACGCAGGACAACAATAAAATGTTTTCTACGATTCATCGATATCGAAAATAGGATAAAAAAAACCACAATGTAGAATGGGAGGGGAGTGGCTTCCGCCAGAATCAAAAAAGAATGGGAGGGAGAAGTTTGGCTTCCGCCATAATCAAAGGTTGAAGAAATTAAAAAATACGTTTTTCTCTTTATTCATACTCTAATCTGCTTTCCTCGTAACAAAAAAAACCCTTAAATAGAATAAAAAGTAATTCCTATTTGATAACTACTAAAATTTAAATAGACTCCTAAAATACTAAAACTCCTAATTAAATAAAAAAAATTTTGGATAACTATTAAAATTTAAAATAAGACTCCTAACCATATAAACTCCTAATTTTAAATTAAATAAAATAACTAATTATAAAATTAAAATTACAAGAATAATTAAATAAATAAATAAATACAATTTTGTCCCGCATCATCTCCTCCACTGAGAAAACTCGACTAGTTTGTCAGATTACAGAATCTTCCACGCCAACGAATCAAGTACTTGAAATAGGGGACCAACTTCGTTTGGTTCTGAAATTCAACTCTTTAAAACCCGAACTCCAAATAAATATTAAATTTTCCAAATTGTAAGGCAATAAAACGTAAAGAAAGTTATCAACACCAATCATATCGATTCTTTTCACTTTTCAGGTAAACTTTCCAAGTTGAAAGGGATCTTTTTTCCTTGCCAGCCATTTTATCTTGTCGAATTCTTTCCAAGGGCAACTCTTCGTCTCCAAGAGCATTGAAAAATATAGCAGCTTTTGCAGATGCATATAAGAAGAATAGCCTTTTGTGACGACGCCAATGAGTCTGGAATAAGCATCCTTGATTTCTTTTAAAATGTTTGCATCTTCATTTTAATTTCTTGCCAACTCATTTGAAATATTCTCAATTGCATCAAGAACTTCAATTAATATGAGTCTTGCTCTTTGCATTGCCTCTAAATTTTTCTGCGCTCCATCGAAGCTAGTCTATTGATAGGAATGGGGAATGTATTATTACTCAAGACTTATATCATTTCAGTCCAATCAGTGATGGGTTTCGCGTTGAGCCTCAGTACTTGCCAAAAGAACTTAGCTCGGCTAATTAATTCAATTTAGCAAATCGCATTTTTCTATCATCAGACAACTTGTGCCAATCAAAGAAACGATGCATCTATGAACCCAATCGATAAAGGCTTTCGGCTCGGGGCGACATCAAAGGTAGGAGCCTATCAGGATATTGATTAGAATTTTAAATTTTTTCACTAATATGTAATTTGAAAAAAACAGATTGGAATTTGGGGAAATGGGAATCGATTCGGCTCTGTGATACCAAATTTGACGCAAAATTTGTGTCCTACGATTTATCGATATCAAAAAATAGGAAAAAGTAACAAGAATGTAGAAGGGGAGGGGGAAGTTTGCTTCCGGCCACGAATACAAGAAGAATGGGAAGAGAGAAGTTTGACTTCCGCCAGAATCAAAGGTTGGAAGAAAAGAAAAAACATCATTTCTCTATATTCATACTCATATCTGCGTTCAATCGTAAACAAAAAAAAACCTTAAGTAGAATAAAAACTAATTCCTATTTGATAACGACTAAATTTAAAATTAAGACTCCTAACATACTAAAACTCCTAAGTAAATAAAAATTTTATTTGAAACTATAAATTTAAAATAAGACTCCTAAGATACTAAAACTTCCTAATTAAATAAAAATTTTAATTAAAATAAAATTTTAATTAAATTAAAATAAAAATAACTAATATAAAAATTAAAAAATACAAGAATAATAAATAAATAATAAATACAATTTTATCCCGCAATCATTAATTTGACGCACGAACAACAATAAAATTGTTCTACGAATTTAATCGATCTCGAAAAATAGGATAAAAGTAACCAGAATGTAGAAGGGAGGAGGAAGTTGGCTTCCGCCAGACCAGAATCAAAAAAGAATGGGAGGGAGAAGTTTGCCTTCCGAATAATCAAAGGTTGGAAGAAAAGAAAAAACATCGTTTTCTCTTTATTCATAAATAATAATCTGCTTTCCATAGTAACAAAAAAAAAATCTTAAAGAGAATAAAAAAAACTAATCCTATTTGATAACTACTAAAATTTAAAATAAGAATCATAACATACTAAACTCCTTAATTAAAATAAAATTTGATTGATAACTATTAAAATTTAAAATAAGACTCTAAACATATTTAAACTCCTAATAAATTAAAATAAAAAATATAATTATAAAATTAGAAATTACAAGATTAATACATAAATTAAAAAATACAATTTTGTTCCAGCAATCATTCTCCTCCACTGAGAAAACTCGACCTCGAGTTATCAGATACAGAATTCTTCCACGCATGAATCAAGTACTTGAAATAGGTGACAACTTCGGTTGGTTCTGAAATTTAAACTCTTTATAAAACCCGAACTCCAAATAATATCAATTTCAAATTGCAAGGCAAACGTAAAGAAAGTTATCAACACCAATCAAATCGATTCTTTTCACTTTCGGTACAATTTCAGTTGAAGGGGATCTTTTTTACTTGCAGCCATTTGATCTGTCGAATTTCTGTCCAAGCAACTCTTCGTCTCCAAGAGCATTGAAAAATAATAGCAGCCTTTTGAAGATGATATGAAGAATATGCCTTGTGACGACGCCAAATGAGTCTGGATAATAATTGGCACCTGATTCTTTTTTAAAAACTGTTGCATCTTATTTTAATTCTTGCCAACTCATTTGAAATATTCTCAATTTGCTCAAGAACTTCAATAATCTGATTTGCTCTTGAATGGCCTCTTAAATTTTTCTGTTGCTCATCGAAGCTAGTCTATCTTGATAGGAATGGGGGGGAATGTATTTATTACTCAAGACTTCTATTCATTCGTCCAATCAGTGATGGTTTTCGTAGTTGAGCCTCAGTACTTGCCAAAAAGAACTTGGCTCGGCCTAATTAATTTCAATTAGCAAATCGCATTTTTTATCATCAGACACTCATGTGGCCAATCAAAGAAAGAAACATTCATCTCATGAACCCAATCGATAAAGGCTTTTGGTCAGGGCGACCATCAAAGGTAGGAGTCTCATCAGGATATGCATTAGAATTTCTAAATTTTCACTAATCTAATTTTGAAAAAAACAGGATTGTGGGTTTTGGGGACAATGGGAAATCGATTCGGCTTCTGATACAAATTTGACGCAAAAATTGTTGTCCTACGATTAATCGATATCGAAAAATAGGGATTAAAAAGTAACCAGAAGTAGAATGGAGGGGAAGGAAAAGTTGGCTCCGCCAGAATCAAAGGAAGAATGGGAGGGAGGGAAGTTTGCTTTTCCGCAGAATCAGAGGTTGAGAAGAAAAGGGAAAAAAAAACTAGCGTTTCTTTTATTCATACTCATAGTCTGCTTGCCATCGCTAACAAAAAAAAACCTTAAGTAGAATAAAAACTTAATCCTATTTGATAACTACTAATTAAATAAGGAACACTCCAACTACTAAAACTCCGAATTAAATAAAATTTTATTGATAAGTACTAAAATTAAAATTAAGACTCCTAACATACTAAAACTCCTAATTAAATAAAATTTTATTAAATTTAAATAAAATAACTAATTTTAAAATTAAAATTACCAAGAATTACTAAATAAATAAATAATACAATTTTATCCCGCATCATTAATTTGACGCAGGACAACAAGAAAAATTGTTTTCTACGATTAATCGATATCGAGAAACATAGGATAAAATAAACCAGAATGTAGCATGGGGGGAGGAAGTTTGGCTTCCGCCAGAATCAAAAAAGAATGGGAGGGATGAAGTTTGGCTTCCGCCATAATCAAAGGTGGAAGAAAAAAAGAAAAAACATCGTTTGCTCTTTATTTTTTTCATACTCCTAATCTGCTTCCATCGTAACAAAAAAAAACCCTTACACGAGAATACAAACTAATCCTTTTGATAACTACTAAAATTTAAAATAAAAGAAGATTCTAACATACTAAAACCCTAATTAAATAAAAATTTATTTGATAAAACTATTAAAATGTAAAATAAGACTCATAACATACTAAAATTCTCATTAAATTAAAATAAAAAATAAAACTATATAAAATTAAAAATACGGAATTAATAAATAAATAAATAAATACAATTTTGGACCGCATTCATTTCCTCCACTGAGAAGAACTCGAACTCGACTTTCAGAAACAAAAATTCTTCCACGCCAACGAAACAAGTACTTGAAATAGGTGACCAACTTCGTTTAGTTCTGAAATTTAAACTCTTAAAACCCGACTCCAAAATAATATCATTTTAAATTGCAAGGCAAAACGTAAAGAAAGTTTAGCAATCAACACCAATCAAATCGATTCTTCCACTTTCGGTACACTTTCAAGTTGAAGGGATTTTTCCCTTTTGCAGCCTTTTTATCTTGTCGAATTCTTCCAAGCAACTCTCATCTCCCCCACAGAGCATTGGAAAAACTAATAGCAGCCTTTTGAAGATGCATATAGAAGAATATGCCTTGTGACGCCGATAATGAGTTCTGGATTAATAATTGCCGCCTTGATTTCTTTGTTTAAACTGTTGCACTTCATTTTAATTTCTGCAACTCATTTGAAATATCTCAATCTTGCTTCAAGAACTTCAATAATCTGATTCTTGCTCTTTTCGCATTGCCTCTAAAATTTTCTGTTGCTC
>VIGQ01001569.1:0-17500 GCA_009663005.1 Actinidia chinensis | reverse complement strand
ACCCACTGTTGCGCTATTGATCTGATCTCCACGCCGGAGGGGTTTTGAGCGGCCTTGCGCCCCGGCCCGTTTACTTTTGTTCGTCTGTGCAGGTCTCCCTACAATATCCGAGGTCCAGTGCCGATGAGACCAAGCAATAAGTGACTGTTGTTGCTCGCCCCAGTTTTTTTAACCACAACATTTGGGCCGCCGTCTGTGGGAACGACAGTTCTCTATGCACTGCGTCAGCCGCAACCTACCCAGGACCAAGTGCCAGTAGCCCCCCGGGTAACAGATCCCACCTATTGCCACCCCGCCCAAGTTCCAGATCTAAGAGGCCTTCACCGTAAGATACACGATTGGCTGAGCAGATGAGATAATGAACGAGAATAATGGTTGCCTATCAACTCCTCACTGCTCCACAACCCCCCACCTCCAGCTGCCCACCCGTACCCTGATAATCGACGAATCTCGTCACTCGAATCGTTTAAGGAAATTCGTTCATCGAAATATCAGTGCCCGATCAAGTAGGGCGAGGGAGACGCTAATCACCGAGCTCGCCCTTACTGAAAAGAGTTCCTCGGACTCTAGTAAGGATAAACCCCCAACCAGATCGAGAAGGGGGAGGACCCTCACAGGGTGCCCACATCAGGGCACGAGATGGTCCACCTCATAAACAAAAGATCCGAGATTTGGACGCCCGAACTCGCCCATCAACACCGGACGAATCCCATAGTGACTGTGGACACACTAATTAGACAGACAGAGACCGGCCTTTCCAAGATGATATTGAGGGCTCGGATTTCGTCCGAATTCAGCTCCCCGCCCAGCTTGGCATTTACGAAGGAAACAGATCCAATGGACACCTAGATTCGTACAAAAGCCTATGTCGCTCCAGGGTTTCTCGGATGAAACTTAGGTGCAAAGCGTTCTCCGCCACTTTGAAAGGGCCCCCGCCAGTCATGGTTTCGAAAACTTCATCGCCAGGAACCATTGATTGTTTTGGCGACCTCAGTAGACTCTTTGTCGCCAATTTCATGAGCATAGAAATCAACCAAAAGAACGCCTCTTCACCTTTACATTCCATCAAAAGAGGCTGATAGCTTGAAAATTTTCGTGAAACGATTCAATCATGCTATTCTAGAGGGGAGTCGGGATCCCAGCAGACAAAGTAATAATCTGGCAATGATGGAAGGGACTCCGACCTGGTCCCCTCTGTTCTACGCCTTTTTCTGTCCACAACTTCCCTGAAACTTTATATCCGCACTCCAGGGCAAAAGCCCCAAAGTAAAATCGCCGCAGAGGATTGTTGGCCGATGCCAACGAAGGCGACGAGAAAAAGATGCTCATAAGAGGAAAAAGACCTGATACGAGAACGAAGCGTGATTAAAGGGGGAAGAAAGAGGTACAAGAGACTGACCAAGATCCCACACGATCCAATGATCGGCGTCCTCTCACTCCTCCCTCCTCCGACCTGATTTTACTACTCTACCACCCACTCACGCCCTTGTTGCCCAAGTACTCTCGGAAATTAAGAGCACGAAGAGTTCCTTCAATGGCCCGGAAAGATCAAAACTGACCCCCAAAGAGGAACAGAAACAAATATTGTAAATTCCAATTCCACCGGGACCACGGACACACTCTGAGGCTGTTTTCAACTGAAGGAACAAATTGCCGACCTCTTAAGAGGGGTTACCTAGGAAGTTGTAGCTTCTGCTCGCCCACCCCCATTCCCCCAGAAAGAAGGTACGGAGATACATACCCACTGCGGGCATAATACAAAAACAATCCACGGAGGTTTCTGGTCGGGCGGTTATTCAACTTCATCCAGGAAAAGGCATGCCAGAAGTGCCATGGACCCCGCCTACGAGGAGTCTACAACCTCTCCTCGCCATTCGTTGCTGTCCAAGACACCCATCACCTTTACAATGATGACTTGAGAGGCGTGCACTTACCCCACGACGACGCCCTGGTGGCTCGGCCGTCATCTCCAATTTCAAACTTCCATAGAATCTTAATTATCGCAACGGGCACTCGGCGGATATCTTGTTTCATCTCAGCATTCTTCGCAAAAATAAAAGTTGGGTCCGGACAAATTGCATCCTTTCCATCCCTCCTGATCGGATTTTGGAGAATACACGCACCCCCGTGTGATGGATCAACTTACGCCAATAACCCCTGGAACCGACCACACCAACACCGTAATGGCAGGATTTTATGTGGTAGATTGGCCCTCGCCTTATAACGCCAGCCTGGGGCGACCTACACGGGATGAATCAAAGGCGATCACTTCTACCTACCACTGAAGATGAAATTCCTCACTTTGACTAGGATAGGCGAAGGTAAGGGCGATTAGAAAGTGGCTATGCAATGCTTTATCTCATCCATGAGGTTGCACTTCCATTCAGCCGCCCAATAGCAATCACAGAAGGCGGGCGATGACGCGGGGATATTGGGAGATGAAATAGAACAACTTAATCCTGGAAGACCCCAGAGAAACCGAGAACAAACAACCTCTAGAGAAGTCGTCCCAATCTCCATTCAACGCCAAAACTCCCAGATCGTCAAGGTCATGATGGAACAGAGCCTCACACGATGAATTGCGTATCGCCTTAATAGATTTTCTTTCTTGAAAAGAATCTGAAGTGTTTGCTTGGTCACAAGGCGACGTCCCTGGCATCGACCCAGGAATCCGCCATCATAAGCGGTCACCAAGCCTGAATACTCCCCAGATCCGCCGAACAGAGGAATTTCGCCCCTAACGCCTGAAAGTCATTGAAGACGAAATAAGCAAACGCATCAAAGCTAATGTTTGTCCGAGAAGTCCACTATCCCGGATTGGCTCGCCAACCGTCGTCGTCGCCCCAAGAAGGGGGGAAGTGGAGGGTGGCGTAGACTCACGCGACCTCAACAATGCTTGCCCGAAAGATAGTTTTTTCTTTGCCTAAAATCTATCAGATAAGTCGCCGCCACCTCCAAGCATGACTCTTGAGCTTTATGGATGCCTTCTCGGGTTATCATCAGATCACATGTATCCTCCTGACAATTGAGAAAACGTTCCTTTATCACGGAACGGGGCATGAATCTTGCTACAAGTCCTGCCGTTTGGTTTTAAAGAATGCTGGGGCAAACGTATCAGAGACTGGTCACCAAAGTTCAATGCCACAATTGGAAGACTATGGAAGTTTACATAGAGGATATGTTGGTTAATAGTCTCAAGCACACGACCACGTCGCCCACCTAGAAAAGCAAACGTTCGCATACTACGAAACGGCGGCACAGAATGATTTGAAATCCCTCTAAATGCATCTTCGGAGTTCTTCTGCAAATTTCTTTCTGGGATTCCTGGTCACTCAAAGCGAGGAATTGAGGGGTGAACCCGGATCAAATCCAGCCCTAATCGCAATGAGCTCGCCCAGAACATCCGACAAGTACAACACTACCGGAACCCGGGCGAGTATTGCCCTGAACAGATTCATTCATCTCCAAATCTGCGGATAAATGCCTCCCCCTTTCTTCAAAGCCTGAGAAAGAGCCAGACCTTTCAATGGAGTGAGAAATCTGAAATGTGCGTTCAGACATCTGAAGAGATCTCGGGTCCCCGCTTTACTCTCGGTCCCACCCCGCCGACGAAGATCTCTACTATCTTTTATCTGCTCGCCCACGCAATAATGCGGTACTAATCCAAAGAAGAAGCAAAGTCCCAAAACCAATATATTATGTTTAGCAAAACTTTAATTGGTGCTGGGTCTAGCTACCGAGGATTGAAAGATCGCTAATGCTCTAATGACGCCGCCAGAAAACTCCATCATTATTCCAAGGCCCATTCCATCATAGTATTGACAGATCAACCCACAAAACAGATTCTCCAACGACCGGACACGCTCGGGTAGACTCCTTAATGGTCCATCGAGCTAGTGAGTTCTACATTGAATATAAGCCAAGAACGCATAAAGCCCAGACCTTAGCTGTTTTCATCGTCGAATCCACCCATGCAGCACACACAAACCAGAGAACGACTCCTCTTGAAGCGGAAACCCTAAAGAACCAACCCCAGAAAAAGACCTCGCCCACTGATATTTTCGTTGACGGCTCCTCTAAAACCAGACGCTGCGGTGGCAGGGCTCGTCATAAAAAGCTCCATCAGGCGTACAGATGTAGTACGGCCTAGAGAATGGGGTTTAAAGCCACACAATGAGGCCGAGTACGAAGCCCTCCTCGCCGGACAAGAGGTAGCAAGCAGAGTGGGAGCACACTCTTTGGAAGTCCTGCAGCGCTGACTCACACTGGTTGTAAACCAGTCCAGGAGAGTTACCACTACCAGCATCGCCAAGGACCTCGAGAATGAATGCTTATTTGGGCTAGGTAAAGGCGTGTCCGCTAAGATCAAGGATTTAAGATCCCACCAGATTCTCTGAGAAATAATAAAAAGGCATATGCCTTGGCTTAATCTGGCGTCAACTTTCGAGTTCATTTTTGACGGTGCATACCTTTGGAATTTTTAGCCAGTCCAGCATTTGAATCGCCAATTCAGGTCCTCCAAGCAGACGAAGTCCGACATGGATGGACGAAATTATTACCTTATCTCCAGATGGTATTTTGACCAAAGGAAAACTCAAAGCTCGCCGTCTCCAATACAGATCCCGCAGATTTGCATTTTTACGGGCAAGCTATACAAAAGGTTCTTTTTCCAGGACCACTCTGAGATGTCCTCCGACAGAAGAGACAGTACTTCGACGAGACTACAACGAAGGCATATATATGCCGGAAATCACTCCGGAGCAAGTCATTGGCAAAGAAACTATTCGCCAGGATATCTTTGGCCAACCATACGAACGAGATGTGGCATGTATATCAAGAGATGGCGACAAATCAGAGGTTTTCCCCGTCCAGCCATCTTCCTCACACCGAGATTGTACCGATGTCCAGCCCCTGGCCATTCGCCCAGTGGGGATAGACATTCTGGGACCCCTACGCAAGCTCCTTTGGCAAAGGAAGTTTCAATCGTCCCATAGATTATTTCACTAAATAATAGAAGCTCAGCCCTCGCCAGATTACTGATAAAATACCTGGCTTCGTAGAAACACCTTGTGTTGCAGATTCGTAGTCCCCAAATGTTCAGTCGCAAAGACCCAAGGCAGTTCGACAACGACAGGTTCAGTTATTCTGCTCGTATCTCGCCATCCTCCATCATTTCTCCTACGCCTGTCATCCCTTAGCTATGGTCAAGTTGAAGTAACCAACCGTACATCCTCAGGAATTTGAAGGCGAGATTAGAACGATCGAAAGCGAGGGGCGGAAAAACTTGCCAAACATAACTTTGGGCTTATCAACTCCAGTTCTGATTCCTACGTGTGAACTCCAATATTCCAGGTCTTCGGAACCGAATTCATTCTACCGTTGGAAATAGATATATGCCGAGCTTCATGATTTCGAATTTCGTAACAAAAAAAGATCATAAGGCCGAGCTCAGAGTCAACCTGGGCCGTGCCTGAGGAAAAAAGACAAACGCCTACTACTCAAATGGCATACAAGTGCCATTCGCCAAGTACGACAATCAAAGAGTCAGACAGCCGTTCATTTCATTCCTTCCGGGCGACCTGGTCTGCGGAAAGTAACGCCTTTCAACTAAAGACCAAATGCGGAACACTTCGCCGCCTGGGAAGGGAGGGGTCCTTACAAAGTCCGTCAAAGTCTCCCGACGGGACTTACTGGTTATGAAGACCTAAGCGTAAAGGCACTTGTTCACATCCCTGGAATTCCGAGCATTTGAAAATTTTCTATCATGAAGTCATGAGACCCATTCCCGCCTCATAAGTTTATTATTCGGAATTTTTAGCGATTCGCCTGTGTTAGAAGGCTCGTTTATACGAAGGATTGTTATCGCCATTGTTTATGTCGCCTGTATTATGTCGCCCATATCTATGGTCGCTATTATTTGGTTACCACCTATATCGATGCCGCCAATATGAGATCGCTAGTTAAAGAAAAATGATATCGCCATCCCAAAACAAAATAAGATCGCCCATTATCGAATCGCCAATATTATTTTCATTATTGAAAAGATTTCGCCATTCTCATGTTGGCCATAACAAAACACAACAAAAGACCCGAACAAAGATATTTTTCAAATGATATATTTTTCATTCCATATGGACAAATTATTACATCTTAAAAAAAATAAAAAATTATACATTAGGAGCAACTCCTGGCAAACGGATCTTCTCCTTTCTTTCATCGCTCTTCTTCCCTCGGCGAAACTTGGATTCCAATCGCCATATTCGCCACGTCGATTCCGAGTTGGGAATTGATGAAGGACGCCTCTTGTAGAACTCCAAAGCCCTCGCTGAAGTATGTTTGGGCAGCAGAATCTGTAACCGCTGTCCCCCTTGAATTCACATCCCGGGCTTTGAAGTTCCTAATGGCTAGCTCTTGGCTTCGCCATTTTATTTGTGATTTCCGCCACGGTGGCCATCATATCTTCCACCTCGGTGCCCCGGGCTTTGATCCTTCCCTCTCTAAGCTCGGCCCAGCCGATGCTCCCGCCTTAAGGGCTCGCTTTTGATCTTTAACCATTCCAGTCCGGCGGAATCCGCGCGAGCCATATGGAGTCTATATCGTGGAGATGCTCCTGGCGCGAAGGCAAGAGAAGAGGCGAACACGACCACCTGCCAATATCACATCTCGTATCTGCAAACAAAAAAAAAAGCCAAGATTGCACAAATTACCTAACGCCAGGCGTGGAAAGATTTGGCGACCAATTCCTTCTCGGACAATCGTCAACCTCCTCCTTGTCGAAAGTCAATCACCCACCCTCCCCGGAGCACCTCCGAGCCAAGAAGCATCCGACATAGACTCGGATCCTACAACATCGCCACCAGGTAAAAGGTCCGCCGCCTCATGCAGCACGCCCTCCTGTCATTTGATCGCCCTCGGGTGGACTTGATCTTTAGGCGGGCGGGGGTGGCGCGCTTCCTTTCCCTTTGAAGATCCGGCTCGCCTATCTCGACTCGGGGAACGCCTTCCGCGTGCTTTCTCCGGAATGACGACTCCTTTGTGATGAGCTTGGATTCTCGCCGCCTTCTCCTCGCCTGGCCTTACCCCTGGTTTTGTTTTCACCCAAGCGGTGCCACCAGCTCGCCGACTACGCTGCACATGGATATGTCATATAAGGAAGAAACAGGTAAACAGTTGGTTTCTAGAATTACCATCAATTTGAGCTCGGGGGTGCAGTTCGGAATCCGAAGTGGAAACGGAACCCTGAATTCGATTGGAGGCCGGACGTCCCATGATCTAATACTCTAAACGGCCCTTTACCTTCCCCCGAGCCCCTTAGGAGGTTTTCTCATCGGGGATACCATATGGTGCTCCTCCTATCACCCCTCGCGATATCCCGTCGAATGACCTCCCAGGTATAACTAATCTTCACAATTAATAAACTACCCTCCTCGCCCTAGGTCGTGTTGTTCCTCCGCCGCTGGGAGAAAGCGCCGCCAACTAAACCGCAAATGTTTTCTCTTGAATGTCCGTGAACCCAGACCTTCGAAACCTCGACGTAGCTTCCGGCTTCTATCTCCGAAGATCGCCTCCATCCTCCTGCATCAAACCTCGGACAAAGTCGGCAGCTTGTTTCAAACAAACAGCTCTTCCCTTAAAAAGCGTGTCAAGAGTGCAACCATATACTTTGCAAAAAAAAAAAAAAAAAAAACGATAGGACTAACCTGGGCATTCCCCCAAAGATCTGGGAACTCGTAAGTAGTAATCACTACGGCCCCATGCCCGAAGGGAACTCCCACTCGTCCCCCGAGGCCAAAAAGAACCATCGTCTTCCACACCCCTTCAAGTTGCTCGTAGATCCTTGGATCAAGTTCTTCTCAGCCTCGCCTTGAAGTGTCCAACCCCGAATCGGGTAGGTGGCAGAGGGAGTACAGCACCCTAAATTCGTCACAGGACATGTGACGTTTGAAGTGGCCCCGATCACCATCAAAAACAGATGACTGATTGCCATGCGTTTGGGGATAACTGAGGGGGCAGGGCAAATCTTGTAATGAATCAAAATTTCCCTGATGGTCCTGTGAATGGGAAGCCTTAAGCCCGGCCAGAAAGCGTCTTTCGTAATGCCACCCTCGCCCTGGCGGGCTGATAAAATTGTCTTGCCACTCCCTAGGAATCCGAAGTCGTACCCCTGAGGGAAATGAATAGGTAGATCCTAACTTGTCCATTCAGCCTGGGACATAACGTTACCCTCCTTAGTAGACGTGGGTATCCATCTTTGGGGATTTTTGTGGTTCGGTGGAAATGAGGAGACTGGCTCGTCTTGATCGATATAAAACTTCGCCCCTAGATGATCGGATATCCAAGAAAGGCAGGGATTGCTCATATTCTTCACCTCCCCAGGTTGGTCTTGGAGAACATAACGGGACAGTCGACCTGTTTAACGGCGAGGGCAGTTCGGATACGGAGCAGCACTTTCGCCAGCATGGAAATGTGCGAATGAATAGGGCTAACCCCCATTTTAATACATACATGGGAGGGCTGTGATCGATCGGGACCGCACGGCCCAGATCACGCGACGTTCCTATTCCGAGAATTAAAAACGCCTTTCCCGAGCCACTAACCATTTTTCTCCCCCCCGCCGATCAACCCAATCTGATTTAATTTCCCATCACGTGGGCTCCTGGCCAGACCATCTTGCACAACAACGTCAGCATTGGTCATCGCGCACAGCTGATTCTGTGATTAGAAACCATCTATGATTGGAGAATGCCTACGTCGCCTATCGGCGCATTAAATGGCACCTATCTTCCCTTAAACCTAAATCCCTTATTGCGCTATAGCTACTTGCTCTCCTCCCCAAAAGTTTTTGCGTATTTCGAACTACAAGTCAACCATCGTCGCCCAGACAAAGAAACCCCCGAATCTTTGTATCGCCTAAAGGGTAAGAGGCTAGATCGCCAGATCGTCACAACGCGACTTGAGGAATCTTGATCAACTATTACAGACGTCACCATTAATGGGAGCGCTCCATTCATTACCATTAATCTTCATCATCGCCAGTCGACTATCTCCCCGCGCCGTATATATCTCGTCGCTCCAGGAGCCTTATATCGGTTAAGGTGTTAAATTTGGACCGCCCGTTGTTCACCATGAATATTGTAAATCAGATGAACGCATACATGCCGAAGTAATCAATGTCCGAAAGTAAAAACGACAAGAGCGGAAATCGCATCACGTTTAGTTTATCCATTGAAGATCACGGATACAAAATACAAAAAAAAAAATACAAAAGGGGGAGTCCTCAAGAAAACTTTGCCAACCCGCCCCCCTCTACCTCCTCGCGGCCCTTCTTCGGCCGCTCTTTTCTTCTCCGCTTCGGCTCCTCTTTGGCGAGGAATTCAAATCATGTTCCATCTCGACGTCCTCCATTCGACGTCCGGGTCAGGATCCTGATGCGCAGCTGCCCTCTTTGTAGAATCAAGCCATCCCGAAATAATAGATGATGCGATCCCCTCACAACACTTCTAAAAGTCATCCGACTCGTTGAACGCTGCGATGATCCTGCCTTGGCGAGACAGACTGTCTCTTTTCCAGCTCGGATATCCTCGTCCTCTAACTTCGCGACGACCTTGTCTCTGGCAATCAGCATCCTCGGTGAGCTTCTTCTTCTTCCCCTTCGCCTCTCGTCCTCAGCAGGGCACCCTCTAAATTTCAATGGCCGTCGATTCGCGCTCGAACCATTTCCATCTTTTCCATCTCGGCAAATTCATCGACAGCCTTTGATGAGGGCGCACTCGCGAAATCCCACTGCCGTAACGTCGAGGGAGACCCCAATATCACCCCTTCTAAACAAATAGAATCAAATAATGCACTGAATATGATTGACAACACCTTTAGGAAGACAAATACCCTGGCCGGCCATGGAGAAACTTGGTCAACCACCTGATCGAAGGTGAGCCTATCCACCTTCTCCTGTTTGCCGATGTTTACCCCGGCCAGAATCTTTTCCAGCTGTGCCGCACCTGGCCATCACTGAAGCTTGTGGGCCCAAGGCTTGCCAATATTCTGTTTTGGGGGATGGACCGAACCTACCCGCTCCTAAAGCAACGGGGCCGGCCTCGCGGAGTTTAACGCTCCAGTATCATTCTCCCTTCCTTTTGACTCAGGCAAATGGGCGATCTGCTTTCCCTAGACGAACCTCATCTAAAGCCCTTTACGCGTATGTGGTCTCGGGACCCTTCCAAGATAACGACACAAACCCTTCGAAGCAGGGTGGCTCTTTTGAATCACGACCTTGGCGAGATCACTGAGCTTGAGTCTCTTAGACATGGCCGATCCTATTTACAAGGCATCCTAGAGGAGGTGAGACGTCTGAGCAGGGTCAATAGTACAATAGAGGTCGAAAAGTGCCGAAGGACAAGGGAGCCCCCTATATAATAGAGATAATCAAAACTGTTCAAATCTACTCACTCTAACCGGTTTAAGATGTGGAGAACCTTCGAACAGAAGTTCCTCATTTTAAGACCCTCTTGCCACGGCTGGGCTCCATCAGGGTTGCCACCATTGTGTAAGGCACGTCACAGAAGAAATTACATCACTTCCAAGGCCCAGCTTGTTCCATCCTCGACACTTCGAGTAAAGGGGGCCTTACTGATGTGGGGAAAATTTCACTATTAATGTTCAAAGTACCTCGCCCCAAGGGAGGATGGGACATATCTCGCATACCATCAATCCCATGAAATCCCTCTCCGCATTTACAAACCAAACGTTATCTCCGAACCCCCTCTTGACCGAGGTAAAACAAGGCCCACGTTCGGCAGGGACCACCTCTCGCCAAGTCATTTGCTGACTCCGCCAGAGCCACCATCCAGAATACTCATCAAGTTGATCCGAGTTAAAGTACTGCCTCCCTTCCTCGCCCTTGGGCTAGATAAGTACTGGGAATCTCCATCTCCACTCTCCATCACCATAATCCTATCTATAGCAGGAACTAACCCCTTGCGAGATTTACTCTGTCACGACACCACAATTACGGGGATTTTTCTCCGATGGCAATCTCCCCAATTATGTCTCCTATATCTCCGAGATAATCCTTCCATACTTATCCTTTTCCGAGGATCTCGCCGTGACCATGGGCAGCGGCCCATTACTACTACTCCGTCTCAAAAAGGCCACTCCCCCATTAAACAAAGGTACTCTCGACACGTAGAAACTCCAACACCACCCCATTCTCTTCAGAGCTATTTTACCACTGTTGCCGCTTTGGTCTTATCTCCACGCCGGAGGGTTTTGAGCGGCCCTCGCCCTCGTCCGTTTTATTTTGTTCGTTTGTGCAGGTCCGCCCCCCTTCAATATCCGAGTCCAGTGCCGGAGACCGAGCAAGAGTGACCTGTTTGTTGCTCGCCCCAATTTTTACCACACCAGTTACAATACTCAATTAAGGCCCTAGCTATATGGGTCTGCAAACTAGACTAACACAGAATGTGTGAAAAGAAATGAGTTTGTGTAACACAGATATTATTATGACTGTAGCTCACCATCCTATGTAGCAATCTAGAGTAATGTATATTAATCACTTTTAAGTAAAGCAGGTCGCACAAATTGGATACCAATTTCCCATATTGCTCAACAAAAAACGCCTCCTCTGATGCTGGGGTAAAATATTCACCTATTACTAATATTCAAGTACCCCTCTCGCCCCAAGGGAGACTGAACATCGCCGGACATCAATCCTATGACGTCCCATCTCCCGCATTTAGAACGCCCAAACGACTATCGTCCGATACCCTCTAGCCGAGGTAAACGAGTTTAACATTCATTCAACAGGAACCTCGCCAGCTATCTCCATTTGAGCCTCGCTCAGGAGCCAAGTTGCTGTCTCCCTCCTCGCCTTGGGCGCGGTACATACTTGGCTTGATCAATCTCCACCAGATCCCCTTTGTACCCCATCGCGAGATTCTCCTCCACGGCACCGACCAATTTACGGGAACTCTCCAAATGGCAATCTTCCAATTATGTCTCCTATATCTTAGAGATAATCTTTTCCATACTCAGCCTATCGAGATCTCGCGTGATCCATGGAACGGCCCTTACTCCATCTATAAAAGGCCGCTCCCCCCCACTCCCCATTAAAACAAAGTACACTGAACACGCTCCACAATGCTCTTCAGAGCTATCTTATCTGCTGTCATCCACCTTGGTCGGATCTCCACATCCGGAGGGGTTTTGAGCAGCCTCGCCCGGCCGTTTACTTTTGTTCGTCTGGCACGGTCGCCCTTCAAATATCCCCGAGGGTCCAGGGCCGAGGAGACCGAGCAATAATTTACTGTTGTATGTTCGCTCTAGTTTTTTTAAAAACCACAACAGTTTGGCGCCGTCCTGGGGGAACGACAGTTCTCTAACTCTATGCACCTGCGCAAGCCGCAACCTACCCAGACCAAGCGCATATCCCCCTGGTAACCGTCCCATCCTATGGCCAACCCAAGCCAAGTTCAATCTATAGCCCTCCACCTTGAGATACATGATACTGCCGACCAAATGAGGATCATGACGAGAATAATGGTCAGCCTAATGCAACTCCTCACCGCTGCCAACCCCCAACTTCCTGCAGTGCCATCGTCCCTGATGTCGACGATCTCACCCACCACTTACTCGCGCGGGAAGAATCGTCTCACAACGTCAGTAACGAACGAGCGAGGGGTAGGCGCGTCACCAAGCCGGTCCCTCCCTACGTGAAAGGAGTTCCCTCTTCAAAATCTAGTCAAACTCGAGCCAGGGAGAAGAAGAGGAGTCCCCCCCCACAGGGCGTCAGACCGAGGCACGAGACAATCCACCTCGCATAAGATTCGAGATTTGACCATCAACCGGCTAGACGCCATTACCTGGAACAAATTCTCCGTAACCGTTGAACTGCCTGGTCAGAACAGACAGAATCCACCATTCACGGGAAGAGTATTAAGAGCTCTGATCCTTTTGAAGTTCAATCCTCCCCTCCCAGCTTCGGGCATTTATGAAGGAAAGACCGATCCATAGATCACCCTAGATCACCTGGACCATAACAAAAGACCCTAGATGTCTCTCCATGGTTGATCGAATGAATTATGTGCAAGGCATTCTCCGCCACTTTGAAAAAGGACCCGGCCAGGTCGTGGTTTCAACACTATGCCAGGAACCATAGACTCTTTTGGGCGAGCTTAGCCGACCTATTTGGTCGCCAATTTTATAAGCTGTAAAACCGACAGAGAATGCTTCCCACCTATTCACCGTTCACCCAAAAAGAGGCCAAGAGCTTGAAATATTTAGTGAAACGTTCAATCAGGTTTATTGGAAGTTGAGGATCCAGTGATAAAGTGTAATCATGGCCAATGATGGGAAGTACTTTCCGACCTGGTCCGCTGTTCGAATCCTTTTCCAAAAACGTTCCTGAAACTTTATATCCGCACGCCAGAGCAAAGCCGACAAGTATATCGGCCGCAAGAGGATTTGCCGAGCCAACAAGGCACTGAGGAAAGTATGATCCCAATAGGAAAGAGCCTGATACGAGGCGGGCTGATTTACAGGGAGAGACGAGGTACTAATAGACTTGACCGAGATCCCAAACGGTCTAGCATGGCGTCCACTTACCCCGCCTCACCAACAACCTGAGTTATCCTCCACCACTCACGCCCTGTTGCCCATTCTCTTCTTCAGAAATTAAACACGACAGAATTCGTCACATGGCCCGGAAAGATTAAAACTGACCCCCAAAGAGGAACGGAACAAATTATTGTGACTTCACCTGGGACCACGGACCACAATACGCGAGGACTTTTTTCAACTAAAGGGACAAATTGCGCTCTCATAAGAGGGGTCACCTGATGAGATGTCGCCCTGCTCGCCCCACCACCCAATTCCCAAAGAAGGTACGTCGATAACAGACCAAACTCTGCTGGTGATATACAAACCATCCATGGAGGCTTCAGATCAGATGTAATTTCGACTTCTCCAGGAAATGCATTCCAGAAGTGCCCATAACCGGCCGAGGAGAAGTTTTACAACCTCCTCCTCATCTTTTGTTGTTGCTGATCAACACCCATCACACCTTCAGCAATGATGATTTGAGAGGCTTACACCTACCCCACGACGATGCCCTGGGTCGTCTATGCCGTCATCGCCAATTTCTTCCAAAGGATTTTAATCGACAACGGGATTTCGGCAGATATCTTTTCCATCCTCGGCATTCGAAGAACAAAATGGGGCTGACAGCGCACCCTTTTCATACCGGTTAATACCCCCCTGATCGAATTTGGAGGAAATACGACGCAACCCTTTGGGATGGATCAACTTACCTAACCCTGGGGAGGATTTTATTGTGGTAGAGTGCCCCTCAGCCTTTAATGTCAATCCTGGGCTACACTTAGGAGAATCAAGGCGATCGCCTCGGACCTATCACCTGAAGCTAAAGTTTCCTTCCCACCCCAACTGGATTTGCAATATAAAGGGCGATCATAAGTTGCTAGGCACTGCTTCAGTTCGCGGCCATGAGGGTCGAAACCTCTTTAGTTCCCCGCCTACCCAATATCAATTTACAGCCCATGGGTGACGACACAGAGGTACTCAAGATGAAAATGGAATAACTCAACCCTAGCAGCCCCCAGGGAACCAATAACAACCAATCCCTTAAGAAACGTCCCTATCTCTATACAAAAAATTCCCAGATTTTTTTCCCTGATCGCCATATCATGATTGGTAACAGAGAACCTACATTGAGCTTCGTTTCATCACCTAATTGGAAAGCAAAACTCGACGTATTTGGGGGGGGGGGCTGGTCACAAAGAGACGTTCCTGGCATTGATCCGAGATCGCCATGCACAAATGTTCCCCCGACCCGAAACATGCTCCAGTTCAACCAAAAGAGACTGGAAGTTTTCCCCTGAACGCCTAAAAGTCATTGAAGACGAAGTGACTAATCTCATCAGAGTTAATGTCCGTCCGAGAGCCCACTATCGCAGATTGGCTCGCCAATGTCGTAGTCGCCCCCAAAAAGGGGATAAATGGAGTGGTGTGCGTAGACTTCAACGACCTCAACAAGGCTTGCCCAAAACCAGTTTTCCTTTGGTCTAAAATGATCTGATTGTCGACCGCACCCCTCCAACACGATCTCCGGAATTTTATGGACGCCTCTCGGGATAATCACTAAAGATCAGGATGTACCCTCCTGACATTGGATAGACTCTTTTATCACAGAGTGGGGGTTATATTGTTCAAAGTCATGATTCCATTTCGTATTGAAGAACGCTGGGCGACGTACCAGAGGTTATCAACACGATTTTCAAGGAACAAATTAAAGGAAGACCATGGAAGTTATAATAGATGAATGCTAGTTAAAAAGTCTCCGATCATCCGACCACATCGCCCATCTTGAAAGAAGCAGTTAGCATTCTGCGTCGCCACAGAGGAACGGATTGAATTTGAAAATCCCTCAAATGCATCTTTGGAGTGTCGTCCGGAAAATTTTTTAGAATTTTCTGGTCACTAAGCGTGGAATCGAGGTAAACCTAGATCAGATCCAAGCCCTGGTCGTGATGATTCTCGCCCAGAAATAGCAGGAGTACACAAAAACGCAGTTGACTGGGCGAGTAGCCGCCCTGAACAGATTCGTCTTCAAGTCTGCGGACAAGTGCCTCCCCTTCTTTAGAATCCTAAGGAAAAGACGACTCTCAAATGGAACGGGAATCTGAAAATGCATCCAACAACGCAAAAGTATCTCTCGGATCCTCTGGCCCTTACTTACAGATCCCTACCACCGCGAAGAACTTTATTATTTTATATACATCTCGCCCACACGCTGTGAGTGCTGTGCTAATCCGAGAAGAAGGTCAGGTCCACGGCCCAATATACTACGTTAGCAAAGTCTTTGATGGGTGCAGAGAGTCAGAGATTCCAAATTGAAAAGATCTCCGCCTACGCCCTAAGGTCGCAGCCAGAAAACTCCGTTATTACTTACTACTTCCAAGCCCATCCCTATCGTACTAACTGTCAACCATTGAAGCATATTCTTCAGCGACCACCATTAGGCGACTCCTCAATGGTCCGTCCGAGCTTAAGTTGAGTTCGCACCACATTGAATACAAGCGAAGGACGGCAATAAAAGGCCCGGCCCTGGCTAATTTCATTGTCGAATTCCCCATGCAGACACTCCTCCACAACCAGAGACGACTCTCTTGAAATGGGTAATTCTTTAAGAACACCAACGTCAGAAAAGACCCTCGCCCACTGGATATTGTTCGTTGATGGCTCTTCTAAACCACACGGCTACGGTGCAGGGCTCGTCATAAGAGCTCCATCAGCGAACAGGTGGAGTAAGGGGGCTCCATAAGAATAGGTTTAAAAGCCACCAACAATGAGGCCAAAAAAGTACGAACCCTCCTCCTCCGGCCGGACAAGATAGGTCAACAGAGTTTTAGGAGCACATCTTGGAAGTCTTCAGCGACTCACACCTGGTGTAAACCAAGTCCAAGGAGACTACCTCCTCGCCAAGGACGCAGAATGATAACTTATTTTGGGCGAGGTAAAGGCTGTATCCGCAAAGTCACGGAGTTTAGATTCTCAGATTCCCCGAGAGATAATAAAAGGCAGATGCCCTGGCTAATCTGGCGTAACTTTTGAGTTTATTCTGATAGGGTGGCATAACCTTTGGAATTTTTTAACCAGCCCCGCATTGGAATCCGCAACCAAATCTCCAAACGAAGAAATCCGACGTGGCTGGAGAAATTATTGCTATCCCCGAAAGGGATCTTGCCCAAAAGATAAGCTCCCAAGCTCGCCGCTCCAATACAGATCCCAAGATTTTGCCATTTTCAAGGCAGGCTATACAATAGGGTCTTTTCATCACTCTTGAGATTTCTCCGACCAGAAGAGGTCAGCAGATTATGTTCTAACTACTAGAAATACACGAAGTGCATATGCGGAAATCACTCCGGAGCAAGATCTTTGGTGGCGAAGAAAACTATTCGCCAAGGATATTTTTTGGCCGACCATAGAACGAGATGCGACAGCATATATAAAGATATTCGCAAATGCAGAGGTTTGCCCCCATCAGCCGGCCTCCCCTCACACCGCGATGGTACCAATTGAATGTCCAGCCCCCAGGCCATTCGCCCAGTGGGGATAGACATTCCTGGGTCCCCTACCGCAAGCTCTCCTTTGTAAGGAAGTTTTTAATCGGCGCCAATTGATTATTTTTTACGTAATGATAGAAGCTCCGCCTCTTGTCTTGCCAAGATTACTGAGAAAAATACCCAGGGACTCGTATGGAAGCACCTTGTTTGCAGATTCGGGAGTCCCCAAGGTTTATCATCTCGGACAACGCAAGGCATTCGACAACGACAGTTCAGGTTATTTGGCTCGGATCTCGCATCGCTCCCATCATTTTCTCCTCGTCCGGTCATCTCAGCTAACGGGCAGTTGAAGTAACAACCGTACCATCCCCTCAGAATTTGAAGGCGAAGGTTGAACTATCAAAAAGTGCGGTGGTGGTGGCGAA
>VIGQ01001567.1:0-23566 GCA_009663005.1 Actinidia chinensis | reverse complement strand
CTCATTGTGGGCATTGTATTATGGAAAACGACAAGTGATTGCAACACACCAAAACACATGACTATATAAATTAAATGTTATCTTCTGATTTTAAATGGGGAAATTACACTTGTATCCCTAACTTTTACTTTGATACCTTTTATTTTTATGTTTATCAACTTCTTACATTTAGTTCTAATATCAATCTGAATCCTTCTGTCCACTTCTATTCAATTAAGATATCTCACCTGGTTGAGGGGTATTGACCAGATCGATCAGTCAAAAAATAGGATAATCAAAAAAAATGTTGTTTGGTGTAGCTAATGCGACTTTCTTAATCTATACTCTCTTCTTTCTCTACTTGACCAATGCTCCGGATTCCCTCACTGACATTGTGGGTTGAGATAGGTTGTGGATTGAATAGAGAAAGAGGGCTGATTGGCATATTCAAGCAACCCAACAACCTTAATAAGGCCACTCCTATCTCTTCCCCTTAAAGACTTGGACACTTTGTGCTTCCATGATATTGACCTAGAGTACAAGGTGTTGGGACTATTAATAATAAGAAAATGACAGAATACAAAGTGAGATTTGTAAAAAATCTTAGAGGTGAAGTGTAATTAAGTATTTTATAATTCCATATAAACCAACATTTTGTGGAAAAACTTGAAGGCATATGTGGAGGAAAGGAAGAAGCAAGGATACAAAATAATACTGTGAATGAAAATGGACATGGGGCACATGCTAGTGGGCCAGGCAAACTTCAGGTGAGGTGATGTGCCCTAGACCAGATGAATGCTGATCTGTAAGCCCAGTTGGGACAATGCATATTTTTGCATTATTTTCTTCACTCTTAACCTTGTTTTCTAGGTAATTACAATTTAATGTTATACCTATCTTGAGAATGCTGTTTTTAAACGAATCAATTATTCAATCTTGACTAGTGTTTGACTCAAAAAAAAAGTTAGTTGAGACCGTCTCATTACTTAAACAATTTAACTTGAATAAATTTTGAAGTTGATTGAATTTTCAAACTAAGATAACCTAATTCAGTACTCGGCTCGATAAGTCTATACTATATATATAAGAAAACTAAGCTACTCAAACTCGGCGCGTGCCATCAACACAATAAATACTTATTTGGAATTGACTCGATTACTTCTCAACATAATTTTCCTGGGATAACTACAATTTATTGGCATTAAGGATAAACATTTTCTCGTAAGCAAATCAAGTCCGAACACATTTCTAAAGTTTATTAAATTTGACCATCCACGGCAAAACCAACGATGGATCCATGCATACAGCTTTTCTTTTTTCTTTTCTCTTTCTCTTTTCTCTTCCTAAGTAATAAGATAATGAAAAGACTGCCACCTAAACTAAGGAAACACACACAAACACCACCAGATCAGGAACGCAGTTATCCACTACGCTTCTTATGCTGAAATATATACTGATTAATTTTAAGTATAGTATGTGCTAATTTAATGTTAAATCTTATTTTTTTGCTTTCCTGCTTAAATGAAAATATGATAATTTTAATCTAAAAAATATTTTCTATTCATTTCTTGACGCTCAAATGAATGAATTCAAATAGTTCGTCTCTCAAATATCACAATTAGAGTGCGCAATGGGTGAGTTTGAACGGATTAAGACATGTTGAATATAGATCAAATAGTCAACGGGTTGAATATAAATGAACTAAATTGATCAAGTCATACTCATAACCCATTTTAATTATGTAAAAAACTACAGATTAAACAGTCACCCAATTGTAACCCGATTTAATTATAAGAAAACCTGGCCTGCAAAAAGCGGGTGGATTGAGGCGGTTATGATGGGTTTGAGTTTATATTGCCGCTCTAATCACATATATATCACAATTTTCAATTCTCCTCCCGAGTGTAATTTATAAGTACCGATAATGTCCAGAGGCCTCCTATATTGGACTTGATGTTTGTCATCTTTAATGGACATAGCTGTAGAATCTCCTTTCTCCCCCACTTTTCATGATAACAAAAGATCAGTAATTTATGGAACTAGAGAAAAATGTTATGGTTCAGCTTATTGCCTGTACCTGCATCATGGGACCAAATAAAACCAATTTCACACGGTGTGAAAAGTCAGATAGAATATGTATAAAAAATAAATAATAAACTAGTACATGATTTCTCTCAACTTGCCCTCTTCTGGATTGACATCATTTTTTTGTGTTTATTAGATGAAATTACCCAAATACTACTCTTATATGTAGTAGAAAAATTAATTTAGAATATAAACTACAAGGGCATTTTTGTAATTTTATTTAAGAAACACAAAAAGAGTGAATCTGAAGAAAAGGGTAGTGTAACTTACCATCAAAAAAAATCCAAAAGAAATATTCAAAAAATAAAATATGAAAAATTCATTCACTATAGGAGGCAACTTTAGGTGATTTATACAGATAAATTCTCTTTTTGACCCTGACTTCGTTCCATTTGTTGCTTTTTCATTCATTTTGTTTACTTTGAAGTAGCTCCTTCAGGCTTTAGTCACTCAAATTTTTGATATTCCTTTTTTTCTTAACAAACGAATGGCAAAGTTGAATTTAATAAAAATTATAAATATGGGGTATTTTAATAAATTTTTTCTAGTGAAACCAAACAAAAATGGCATATGGAGAAGAGATGTGCAAAAATCCTCGCCAAAAGAAATAAAAAAAAAAATATTCAAAAAATAAATATGCAAAATTCACTCAATTTAGTTATGACGAATGATTACCTACATAAAAGTTGAATCACAAACCGTACACATATTTTCAGAATATTTTTCAAAATATTTTTAGGTACACATCTCTTTTGTGCAATATTTCTACTCCTAGATGGAATCCAAAGCCTTGTTTGGTAGTCTACTTCACAAATATGGTCCTGGAGTGGTTATATAGTCCAATGAGAATGATAGGCCTTAAAAATAAATTGTCTCATGCACCTAAATTATAAGGGTCCCCGTCCTACACCGAATAAATCCTTGTTGGAAAATCCACATATTGACAATCATGTAAAATTGGTTTTCTTGTGACCATATATTATTTTGTACCACTAGTCTTGCTTTGGCACTCACTCAGAGAAGCTCCTTTGGCCCCATTATATATTTTATTCTTTGTTCAATTAAAGCACAGTTATGATGAAAGATGGTCAAGTATGAATTGCAAAACAAAAGAAGGTTAGAGAAAGGGCAAACGTAATATGATTCGAAGAGTGAGAAACAGACAAGGACATAGAACACGTTACAAACGATTGAAAATTATTCAAGTCAGCAAGGCAGTATCAATTAAAGCGGATTATACATTTTTGTAAATTAAAGTGACTTACACAATCACCGTGGTCAAATAATCACTAACCCAGCACACGAAAATCACATGATTTTCTTTCCCTACATGTGTTTTTTATGCTACAAATTTAATCACTAACAAACACGAAAAAAACGCCTTTATTGTTATTTGTTTTTTTCGGAACAACATTCGGACAATGTTGTTACACTACTATACAAAATCTTATTAGGTTGACAGGATTAACAAGGCATTCACATACTATTATGTTCAGAGTTAGCTACTTCATACAAATCTCACCAAACTCATCAGATATGTTTCCATTCCAAACCCTAAACATATGTAATTACTAGAGATGGTATTTGGAGGTAGTTTTGGTATTGGTAGGGCAGTAACATCTTCATTACATGTCATTAATTATTTTTTAAAATCAGAAATATCAAACCCAATATTCCAAAAAACATGACTTTATATTTTATTTTTTTTAACTTTTCTTTCCCTCTTAACGACTAAAATGGTGCTTAACTATGTTCGTTCGTTAAAAAAATATAAATAAATAGGGTCTTTGAACTGCATGTGCCTCTCCAGTTACATCAATTTCACATTCATTTGTATAAAATTTGCGATAGAAACTATTTAAAGAAACACATGACAAATCCAAACATATACGCATGATCTAATTAGGCTCAGGTTTGGCCTAGCACTTTTTTTTTTTTTTATTTTTTATCTACTTAACTTTTTATTTTTTATTTTTTGGGTTAACTTTTTTTCACTTTTGATTGAATTTTAGGAAAAAAATTGGCTAATTTGTTGAGTACTTTTTTTTTCAATTAAATAAATTTTTTACATTTATACAAGACTCCGCTTGTCCAAAAAAATATAAAAAAATATAAATTAATGATCAAACATTAAAAAGCCGTTAAAATAGAAACAAACTAATTTTTTTATAAAAATATTTACGCCAAACTAGGCCTTCATTGGTGGCACTATAATATGGCACATATTGTTTTTTATTCTTCTTTATTTATTTAGTTTTGTTCTTTGGAACTGGTTTAAGCAACTGTGGATGGTTGAGTAGTTTCCAACCAAGGATCATTTTATATAACATTAGATATGTTGCAGCAACTCATCATGTCGTAATCAATTCTCTCTTAGTGCTAAACAACTAACACTAATTAATTGGCATATTATGATTTTACTTTTTCACTAACTTTATGCAAAAGCCCAAACAACTCAGATTTGGATATGGATCTACTGAAAGAGAAATGTAAATTGAATAATATTTTCTGTAATTTCTAGAGTGGGATAATTTAAATTAAACGTGATTAGTAGAAACTGGTAGCAATAATACTTTACATTATAGTAAAACAAAACTCCTTGTATTATAGAGTAAAATTTCTTAGATAATTTCATAACTATGAGGGTTTTCTAACTCAATTTCTATAAATTTTTACAAATTATTCGAAATGGTAGATATATTTATATATTAAAAAACATGATATTAGATGACAATTGTTCTTAGGAGGAGTTACATATTTTTTGCATCACAAATTAAAATTCTGGCATTTGTCCCTGTAGGTAATTGGAGAAAGAAAACTCCAGCTCAAGAGTATCTCAGGGGGTGAATAAAAATTCTGACTTGTCTGTTCATGGAGTTGTCAATTGAGTACAAATGAAATTTATTAAAAGGTTGTTCAGTTGTTAATTTCAGAACCACGGTTAGTTCTCTCTCACACGTAATGACTGAAACAAAGAATACTGGACTAAAGACATACTTCAGAGAGATGAAGGTGACTTTGTGTCTATGTCAGCATTATCTAATGTCCAACGGGTCAATACAGAGAGAGGAAAAACTTCTATGGTATTGCATGCATGAAATGTGGTCCAAAAGACATAATCATGGAGTCACATTTCAAATGCCCTATTATAAATATATATAAGCATTTCAGTAAAGGCCACATGCATATAGCTAATTTTAGCATTTCAATTGTATGTATTTTTATCGCAGTGAATTCTTCATGGATAGAATTTATGTTGTCTCTCATGACAAGAATTGTATAGGAATTTTCAAATTAAATCAAAAAATTCACATTTTAGATTTTTTCGTTTTTAAGAGAAATTGAGAACAAGCCATTAAAATATTAATTAAACAATTAAAAAATTTAAAAAACATAAAAAACTAAAGCAATTAAGTTATCTCATTTTGAGCTTAATTCAACTAGCCAAAGAGGTGATACGCTTGCCAATGTAATAAAAAAAACTTTCAAGTTCAAGCATGAGGAACCAACTTATGATAGGAATCACATCAATGATGAAATCCACAAAAATGTTTTGTGATTTTGTTAATTTACATAGTATTACTCTACAACTGATGCACGACTCCTATGCACCAGTTACAACTTGTTTTTTTAATTATATTTTTCTAAATTTTTTCAACTAAACTTATTCGAATTTTGTTCAATGAACTCCTATAAAAAGGGATTGCATTTAGTCTTCGTATATTATTAACTAGAAAAGATGGCACCACAAATAAACTACAATTGTAATTATCCAGTTTTACCTCTAACCAATCTAATTATATATTTAAAAATTAAGTTGTAGGGGTAAGTTTATAAAAATAAAGTATACACACCTTTAAAAACTGCCCCAAACCAAATGGGTTCACCCTTGAACATTCGGATTAAAACTGGTGGACAATCTTGTTTATAAATCAAATTAAACAGAATACTATTTTAAGATGATTTACAATAAAATGAACAGAAACTAATTGCATAAATATACTAAAATAATAGTATGTAAAACTCAGCACACTCACAGCCGCAAGCATGCAGAACGAAAAATTCAGAAAGATTGAGGCTTGTGTTTCGCACAATCTCGTTAAGACAAAATTTTCGCCAATATCAACGATCTATATCTTACAGAGGCAGCGCTACCACTGTGAGCTTCGCAAACAGTTTGTGGATGAACTCTCTCTGAAGGAGAAAAATATGCAGCAGAAATAATGCACAAAAGCATGAAGGAAAAGCACAAAACTTCATTACTTAATCTGAGGGCGGGACTTTTTATATATGCATTTGGCGATTTGTGTCAAAAGAGAAGCCACCATACCAAAGGCTATGGGTTGCAACTATTCACAACTGGAAAAATAAAAACTTCTTTTCAAGCAAAGGGGTTAATACCACTGTGGGAACTAAAACGCGTCAAACACAACTGTTGAGTTTAAATGCAATTACTGAAACTTTAATTAATTAAAATTAAATAAATTTTTAGCCAAAAATATAAAACTAGGCCGGAACCAAAAGCCCAACTCACACATAGATTAGTCACTTGTACCCAAACCTAAGGTGCCCAATGCCATCTCTTTATATGCCCACACTACATTTTCTATTACTTTTCAAATGTTGGGATACTAAACTTACATAGAAAAAAATAACCAAATGCGTTAACGTTGTAAGTCAATTTTCATTCACAGATAAAATGATTTTGTTCAAACCAAATACATAAATCTTAATCAACCACCATGGAAATAAAAACCTTTTTCCTCCTTGGACCATCTAAAATAATATGTGGGTCCCTATTAAATTACCCTTAAACGTTTGCTAATAAAAAAAACTATGTTCAAACAAACCATTTTCACAACAAAACCAACAAAAAAAATAATTTAAGGTAAATAAAATAAAATTGGCCATGTAGAAGATGGGTCTAAAATAAGAAATATGTAACTCACATGATCTAAATCTTAGGTCAGGAGGGAATGTTATGGAATGCTAGTAGTTGGGAGTACACAGGTGTTCACAATTGGATTCCAAATCAAAATTAACTAATTTCATAATTCACCCCAAACAAATGGTGTGTGTGTGTGAGAGAAAATCATGGTGGTTTGCGTTTTCTACTATTTGGAATTTTATTTGTTTCACTTCTTGACTAAAGATTTGTCTAAGATGGTTGTGTTGAAATAAACATCCACACAACAAAGCTGATCCAATCACTCACCAAACAGCAACCATAAATCTATTTAAATTATAGGGCCCAAGTATTAAATAAAACTTGTGGCAAAAATACATGTACATATAGCCAATGTACCTTGAAATTTAGGGTACGTGGGGGTGTGCCAAAAAAAAGTGTCACATCAAATTTAGGGCAAGTGTTTTCCTAAAAAAACGTTCACTTCGCTCAGGTCTAATTAATCCTCGGGGTCTAATTATGGTCGGTACCGGGATTATTTATTCATGTTTAAAATTCGACAAAAAGAATACATCCATACCAAAAATCAAGTTAATTAGATATTTATGAGCCACATAATCTATCATATTTTTCTTGAAAAAATGAATAAATGGAATATAATTTAAAAAAAGAGCTAATGATCAAAATGTGACTATCAATCGATACCTGATTGTTTCCATGAGTATGCACGTAATGCGTTACATAATGAACCAATCCGAGGCGAGGGCAGAGCCAGAGTGTTGTGGGCACATCATCTGTCCCAAGTTGGAGAGAGAGATGTCATAGAAGATGTTGAAGCTTCATCATCAGTTCAACTTTTATAATAAAAAAAAAACAAAAGTAACATAGTTCAAGATCCATTTCAAAGAATATGCGATACTTCCTCAATAACAAAGATTCAACGTTAACACAGAAATGCCTACAATATAATTGTTATGACAAACCAAGAAACAAGAAACAGTAAATAGACCAACCACAAAAAGCATCTAAGGATTGAGGTGAGTTAGGCTTAAGAACAACAAAGGAATCACACACTATGAAAAGAAGAGAACAAATAACCGTCTATTGTTCAGTAATCTCAAACTTTGATAGGGTTTCTGAAACAAAAATAACCATCTTCTAAAGAGATCAATCACATATTTGAACTCTAACTAACAATACTCATTTGCCTTCACAAAACAAAGACAAATAAAGAAAAGGCGAATTTTAGCACCAAAAGTGTAGAAATGTAGGTTACAAAAGAAACTCAATGTTTGACAGATTCAAATGGATTTAGCAATAAAAATAAAATAAAAAAGGAAAGGAAAAAAGGAAAACTCACTTAACCTCGAAAATGCTCACAGCTAAATGGATGAGATATCCCATCCCCTTTCCTACCCTTCATTTTCCTTCTCTTTTATTTTCTTATTAGGATGAGCTTTAAGTTCAACTCGGACAGAGTCGTCGTGCTCTTGTCCGTGGTAGGCAGGGTCACGCATTTATCCTATAACTACTCTCATATGTTTCATATAATGAAGAAACTTTTCAAATGAATGTTTAGTTGCGTGAGTCACCTATTAACAATGATAAAAGATAAAACCGTTTCTCATAACTCATGGGACTTTGGTCGTATCATAGGATTAGGGGCCTAGACAACGTCTATCGTCACTGCCTTGGTGTGCAGGTGCGGAGCCAAGATTAACCACACCCCTATTTTTTTCATTTTATATTCAAAAGAAAATAATTAAATTGAAATGGTTGCAGATGTGGGGTGCCACGGAGGTCATTGATGGGGAGATACCACATCGGAAATTAAACAAACACTCTCCCAATAGATCATACAAATCACACAAGACTAATATCACACAACAATATTTAACGGTGGGAAAAACCCTCTCCAATGAGAATGCGTAAAAACCCCACGAAGGCAAATACACCCCAAATCTTCCACTATAACACAATAATGGGAACAATCAAGTTTTCTCTAAATACATCTAGGGATACAATCATCAAATCATAAAATCTCAACAACTATCCTCAAGAATAAAATCTTGATAATATAGAAAGATAATAACAAGAACAAGTGAGAAAGAATTCACCCCAAATTTGGAGTCGCCGGATTTGCTTAGATCTGATCAAGTAGAGGCCTTTGTGTTCGTTACCACCGTTCAGATGTAGAACCAAAGAAGTCTCGACGTCGTTTACAAACATATCCAAACAACCGCGAGATCGAAGGTGCAATTCTTCCGATATCACGATTGATGAACACATGCACAGAAAAATCTGCTCCCTCTCTCTCTCTGTTCGTTTTTCTCCTCCCTCTGTCTAACTTTGAAAGAAATAATTAAAGTGAAAGCCTTGATACAAATTAGGGTAAAAGAAAAGAGGATGAAATGACAATAATACCCGACTTCCCAATAGGAGGATTCCAACAAACTCCCACCGACCGACAGTTGGAGGGCAAGGCAATCCGGCACCGTGAGACAAAAACTCAACTTATCCCTTTAGCAACACTGATTGTCAACTATCCGAAACCATTATTATCGGTGTGAATCTTTCAAGGTTATAAAAATGTTAGCACCAATTTGACTACGATCCAATGATAGCGAAAACATCAATAGTTTTGATCTCGAGTGAAAAGAAGAATTTATTTGCTAGATGATGGCACTTTGATTACACAAAATAAAAACATATCTTGCTTGTTTCCAACCCACGCTGCATTGTAATTGCGCAACCATAACAAATCTTTTGTTGCCTCACGGCGGCTATGAACTCGGCCTCGGTAGTAGAGAGTGCAGCCCTTTTGCAATTTAATTGCCAACCACGCTCCCCCTGCAAGTGACCTATGCCCCGAAGTAGATTTTTAAAGACCATCCAAGCTTCCGGCCAAATCCGAATCTGTGAATATCCAACCAACTAGGCTTCTCACATCCAAAGTTAGTCTAAGATTCGTCGTTCCCGAGATATTCATCACCCACTTCACTCTTCCCAATGATGTCTTGCCGGATTTGAGAGATAACGACTCACCATACCACAGCATGTGCAATGTCGGGCCTTAGATACAACCATGGCGTTACATTAAGGCTAACCTACTGTCTAACTGAAAAAAATTCCAAGTTGACAGCCCTGATACAATTAGGGTAAAAAAGAAAAGCGATGAAATGACAAAATAACCACCTCCAAATAGCGAGGGATTCCCAACAGTCATAACGTCCGGCGAAGTCATGATGACCATAGAGGGAGAGAGGCGAAAGCACAAATTCCAAGATGCATTGAATATCCAATCGCCAGAGAAACGAGTGAAGAACGAGGAGATCGAGAAATGCTCTTTTGTGTTGTGTTCGCTTGGGTCATGAGAATAAATTTTTTGGAGCTTTCCCTTTTAATACTAAAGGCCCTAATGACGGAACAACAAAATTATAAAATTGAAGGGCACAATGTACAATTTTAGAAAGGCTAAGAAAGCGAAAAGTTTATTAGATTTTTATTAGATAGAACAGGAAGGTTTAGGGTGGAGGGGAACAATCGGAATAGGCGGGGAAATGAGGGGAGCAGAGGGTTTTTACCCGCACTCGACGGGGACATAGTGAAGAAATAAAAAAGATTTTCCCTACTAGTATCTAATGTACCCCTGCCTTATGCTAAGTTTTTTGGGGATATGATGGTGGCGTGATGTTGGAACGAGGGGGATGATGATGACAAGAGCAGAAGGAACGAATCAGATGACGAAGTATGCTGGGATCACGCGAAGCACTGGGTGGCGTTGTGGCAAGGAGCTGGCAAGGGCACTAACGGGGTCTGGAGGTGCGTTGGTCATGGTGATGCGATCGCTGGCAGAGAAAAGGAGGGAGGGGGGAGAGGGATTACTCAGTGTGGCCAGATAAGTGCACATGGAGGAGGAGAGATCCATCTGGCCAATACTGATCTTGGCATGCGAAATAATAGTCGCCACGTGACACTACTAGCAGAACCAACCTGAAATATTACACTATAATGATGATCGACTCAAGAATTAAATAGGAGAAAAATACGGAAAAGAAAAAATAATGGTCCTTATGTAAGATTTAATCTGTCACTTATACTTTCTTCTCCTTCCACAAACTTATCCCTAAATGCTTGATCCAAAGACAACCTTGAGGACTTACTGCTGGTGTGCCCTAGTGGTAGATTTAATAAAAAAAAGGTTCTTAGAAAACGGCAAAACAGATGGTGTACGAAGGAAAAAAACTAGAGAATATTAACTAAAATGTTCAGGGAATATTTGAAATCTGCATGATGAAAAAAATGGAAAGGAAGAACGGAACAATATGAAAAATCTACACCAAGATCACTTTGGATTCCCATATATTAACATTAGTTGTCGATTTGTCTAGCTCGTTTTTTTTACGTATATTTTAGATGTTAAAACTTTGTGGGGAGGGCATTTTGTCTTAATATAAATTTCCAGAAGCCAATAAATCTCGATACTTCCATAAATTCCAGACTGGGGAAGTTACATTTTGGATGATAACATGTTATTTTGTTGTCTAAGAAAATCTAGATGATCAAAGAGGCGTTAAACACAAAATAATAAAATTTTCACTGAGGTTTACCATAAACACCGCTGATCATGGGAAATAAAAGTAAAACTAAAAAATAAAAAATTCATATCATATCATATAAACTATAAATAGAATCTTAAAATCCAACTATAGCCCAGAGAAGCAATGTAGGGTTCAAAATTTTTTCTTTTTCTTTTTATGACGTAATTTAAGAGGCAAGTGTGTGTGTCATGTATATATGTATGTATATATATATATATTATAAATATATATATGAATTATTATGTTATAAAATGAGAGTAGTTGACATTTTATTTTGGATTGAAGTGCGCCGTGTGTAAGAGCAGGCGCCAAATTAATTGGAACTAATTGGACCCCCCAATGTGATTTAGGTGTACGGGATTTGTTGCTTGCGGGCCAAACAAAGACCAAGGCCCAATGGAGCATTTAGGTCATTTTCTATTTTTTGGACCTAACACATTAATGCCCAAATTTATTTTGGCATTTATTGTTATCTTCTTCTTCTTTCCCCATTTCTCTCTTAGATTTTGAGCCAAATTTGTGAGTTTCGATCTAGGAGGTTAGAGTGGAATCTTTGATAGTCGGTTCCTTGGGAGAATTTTATCTACTCGCGAGGGCTACGCTAGAGCCAAGAAACATTTAGAATCGCGAAGCCAATCGCGGGAATTTGGCGCCTCAACAATGTTGTGGAGCTTTTGCATTTCTTGGATTTGAGGGTAAATGGGTTTTTCTTGTGGGTTTAATCTTGGGATGGTTGTTAATGGACAATTATATAAAATCTATTGAAGATTATTGGGTTATAGAACCCTAAAGAAGAAATTTGGTTTAGATTATTAAAAATGAAGAAGTTGTGAAAATTTGGCGTTGGTGTTTGGTGTCGGACACATAGGAAGAGTTGAGGTCTTTGTCGGACACATTTGAGAGGACGAAATGCGAGAACAGAAATTTAGACATGATGGTTGTCGTCGACAAATAGGAAGTCGGTGTGTCGACACCTTTGAAAGGCAAATGTTCAAAATTTGCTAATGATGCGTTCGGTGTCGACCCTGGGCTGTCGACACCTTGAATAGTGAAATGTATATTTTGCCGCATACTGACATTTGGTTGCTGACACTGGTGAGGTTTGTCGACACCTTGAGCAGGAATGGAAATTTGGATTTTTGGCTACTGACCGTTGGTGTCGACACCAGATTTTCAGGGTGTTCGACACCTTAAAAAAAATTTTTTTTTGGAACAGTAAAAAAAAAAAAAATTAAAAATGGCTTTACTTTTTAGCATGAGGAATTTAGTAATTTTATTGTTACATAATTTTTAATAAATGTAAAATTATTATGTGAACATTAAAGAATGTCACATTATGGATTGTGCTTGGCAATTATTGCTGAGCTTAAATTTGTGTAAATCGTATGCGTATTGTTTTCAAAATATGCCTTATTATTGGATTGAATAGTTTGAATGCATGTATTGCATTGTAGGTACATTTAATTCATGATAAATTTAAACATGGATGTATTCTGTTGCAATTAATTTTTGATAATGCAACATGGATGTTTGGTTTGAATTGTGGAAAAATATAAAGTTTGTGCGTGCTTTGGAAGTTAGGAAATTATTTTAGAATGACTCGTTAGATATGTCGTAGTTTCGTACAGTATTGTACCGGATAAGATGGCTTGGATTAAGCGAAGTTCAGTCCCTAGATGGCAATGGTACGGAGGAATGTCCATAGCCCACGGTGAAAGTCCGGGAAAGTTGACAATACGTCCTAGATGGCAAATGTACGGAGGGAATGTCTAGTACGGTGAAGTCCGGAAATTTTGACAAAATGAAAGTCCTAGATGGCAACGATACTAGGGAATGTCATGCCCACGGTGACAGTCTGGGGATTTGACGGGGGTTGTCTCACTTGCTTATGCATAACGAGTTGGTTAGAAATGGCCTAGGTTGTCATTCAAAAGAGTATGGTAAACGGGATGAATTTGTGAATCACGGATTTTAAAGTATTTGTTGTGTGAATGAAGCATAATATTTTACATCATGTTTTCATCATTTTTTATTATATGGTTTTTGGCTTGATCTGCAAGTCCATGTTAACATTTTCAAGGTAACTCACCTTTAACTAATGAATTTCAGGGTACGAGGGTTATCCTGAATCTGAGCCACTGGTTGTTGTAGTGTGTTTTTGTTTTGGATAAACATGTTAGGAATATTTTGAGAATTGGTAATTATTCTTTTGGCCCGGTTTTGGCTGCCATTGGAGATCACTTGTTCGTATTTGATAGCTCATGGAGAGCATGTCCCACGGGAGGGATTAGTTGTCGTACTCTAATGTATGTTTGTATATTATTATATTACTTAGTTTGACTTTCCGCATTGGATTGTTTGCCTTCCGTGCCGGATCTTGGTTGAACGGGGCGTGGACAAGAAATGTAAATGAAGACAAGAAGAAAATTTCAGGAGGGCAAATATGTAACTGAAATACAACAATCAATCCCAATTCACCACCAAAAAAATGGACGTAGTAACGCCCTTTGGAAAAAGATAGTCTCTTTTGGCAGAAATCATAGAACGATAATGTGTACCCTGACACCTTATTCTGGTGTACATCCCAAAAGGGGCATAGTCGGTTCGGCATCGTCTGTCCTTCATTAAGCCTCGTGCTGTTGTTGCTGCTCATTCCACCTCATCTCTTCGTTGATGTTGACATGATGAGGGGAAATTCTCCACTTGTGATTGGACTGAGGTGAAGCACCCGCCCAAAGGGATCCCGTCGCCAACACCTCCCGGATTCCATGCTGAGCTCCACTAGGCTCCACGAATGATATGATCACCTTACACACCACCCACCTTTCCTAGGGAAGGGATCTATCTCATGGCCCTCCATAGACAAGAACTACATGAGACTTCTCTCTCCTCCCGGACTCTATCTTCGCGGGTACCACCTCCATATGGCATTTGTCCTAATTTTACGCCCGACATCCACAGGATCTCCTTCATACTTAGCCACTTGGGACATTTCTCGGTAATCTGAAAAAACTGACGAGATCACCCGATCACGGTCCAACTTGTCAATTATTTTTGGTCAAAGGGAGGGACACAGCCCTCAAGGAGCTCTTCTGCCAATACCGGATTCTCCATCATTGTAAGGGCATTGGGCCCCAAGACGTCACCATGTTTGGCCGAGGGTGCCTTCGTGTGGAGCGCCGCATCCATTTCGCTTCCATTGACTCACCGCCACACTAGACGTTGCCTGGATTTTTTCCTTCTGCTTGGCCTCAGGCAAAGGCATGGCCCCTCCCCTTTCTCCTTCGAGTCCTTCTTGTAGGCGAGCGAGATCAGAGAACCTCAGCGGGGACGTTTCTCGAACAATGAAGACACCCCTTCTCCGCCCGGGGGGTTGTTTGGGTTAGGGTGCACAAAAGACCCGAAAGAACGCGAACCAACCCCAAACCCAACCCAACCTCATTGGTTTGATTTGCGGGTTGGTTTAGTTCTACTATGCCCATGGTTCGATCCTGGTCTGAAAAATTGTATAGACCCGAACAATTTCATGTTCGATTCTTGGGTCAGTTAAGATTTTTTTTACCCAGAACCGAAATAAGGGGAACCAAAGTCTAGACCCGATCATTGGATAGTTTGACTTCAATAGTTATTTTAATCTTAATGTTGGACAATATTAAGGTCTTTGAACGCAATATGTGAAACTTGTGGGATGTTGGTTTGTATTAATTTAAAATAGTGGAGGACTTTTGGATGTGTTGGAGTTGGTTTGTATTATTTTAAATAATGTGTTATTATGTATGGGTTATGTTCTATTTTTTAGTGTTATTTTATTTTTTTCAAAAATTAAATGAACCGAAGAGTGACTGACCCAACTCATAGAGAAAGAAACCGACAGTGTATAGAAACCGATCTCAGTCGGGTGATTCAGTTGGGTTCTTGGACGTTCGGTTCAGTTTGGTCCAACAATAACAAGAGAACCGATAAGTGATTCGGTTTTGGGTTTGTTACAGACACCGATCCAACCCGAACCCATGCACACCCTAGCTAGGGTGACTTTGCCGCCGGGCTTGACCACGTCGATCTTCCACCATTTGGACGACACTTTCTTCAAGATAATCTTCTTCGAGCATAGCTGTTTGTAAAAAGAAAAAACCAACGTCAGTAAACAGAAGAGGATAAATACTTGGAAAAGAGGAGGAACAAACGTCCGGATATTAGCTCGAGGCAGGGTGATCCAAACGGCCTCTAAGCTAGAGCTTGAGCTTGAGCTAGAGCCACCTAATCCAAACCAGGGAAATTGATGTCGGACTTTTCCCCTAGTAGCCTCTAACAGTGTTAGATCAGGAAGGCGGGCGTAAAACTTTCCTCATTCATTCTTGATAGTTCTATGTATATGCTGTAGAGCGCCATCTTGGGAATGATCACCTTGGCGAGGTTCAACTCGGGAATGGTGAGACTCATCCTCATAACCTGCGACTGGAGCTGCCCCGCAACCGATAGGAAAGCACCAAGGGCTGAGATCTGTAGCTCACGACCACGATCACGAACGCCCGGGTTCGAGGTCATAACCGCCATTCCCGCCAACATGTTTTTTCACCATTTAAAGCCAACTCTTCCACGTGTAACCCGTGAGGCCGTCGCTTGTTATATAATCATTGACACTCATGTCGACAATAAGTACCTATGCATTCTTACCGAGGTTCAAGTGTTTCACTGGTAGTCGAGTAGGGGCAACTAAGAGAAAAAATCATCAACCTGACTAATTAGGACCGAGGTGAGCACATCCTCACCACAAAGGTTCACGTCGCCAACACTCCCGTGATCAATGCTGCAGCTCATCGAGGCTCTATGAATGGATCTGATCGCCTTACACACCACCTCTCCTAACGGAGAGCAGAAGTGATCTATCTCGCCGCGGCCCCCCTCCATACGAATCACTGGCATTCTCACTTTGAAAGTTCTGTACTCGCCAACTTACTTGGTCTAAACCTTTTTTGTCGCCTTGATCTAATCTTCACGCGACGAAGGGGTTGTGTAACGGTCTCACCCAGACGGTGGTGGTGGTGGGGGGGTAACGCGGGGTAACGTTTGTTTTTTGTGCAGAGGCCGCCCAAAATCAAATATCGAGTTAGGAGAGCAACCTAAATATTGGTTGGTTGCCCCCAAAATTTCTTACCACAATAGACATCATGCAAAATGTGGTTTCATCACACTGTCACCTCTATATCTGGATGGCTTGTGCCTCCTCGGTGTAATTTCTTGGAACCGCATTGTCAGGGAACAAGAACCCCAAGTCTGGGAACTCCCATAAAGTGGATGAAAAGCCGGCCCTTCATGAATGGCTGGCCTCTGGTGGTTAGGCATTACCTTGTAATTGATCGCCTTGTACTGATCGGTATAGGGAAAGAGGAAGAAAACGAATACACAGGTACCTCACAAATTTTTATGTAAAAACAACGGATTTTTAAAATGCACTATTGATCCAATGCATAGTTGTCGCTCTGTGCTTCAAAGGGCGATTTTGGCAATTTCGTCCCCCATAAGTTTCAATTTGAGGGGAAACAGTGATCCAATTTTCCAAAATGACTGTCTAAAAATAATTAAGAAGATATTTAGAAAGGTAGACTTCGTACACTTTTCTAATTCCCCAAAATTATGTTTCTCGTGTCACTTTAGTCTTATTTTGTCCTCAATTTATCCTAAATTGTTTGTTGTAATGATATGATTGGATAATAGGAAAAGGAAAACAGGATATCGGTCCCCACGATTACCGTTTGCAAGATATGGGGATTAGAAAAAGTCTTCATAATTATCTCTCAAGCTGGAGCCAAATTCCACTATAGTAGTTTTGTGATTAATATAAGAAAATTCTTTTGACTATATAAAAAGGCTTAGAACATTTGGGTTAGAAATTCATGATTGTCCCAACTAAGATGGGTTTTTTTCAAGCATTTAATTACTAAGTAATGGATTTCTTGATAATAAGATGCTCATTTCCTTCACAAGATTTCGGCCACCCAAACATAGATTGCAAGGTTTAGGGCCTATAAATGAAAAAATTGAACCCTTTGGGGACCAAAGAGTGAGATTGAAATTAACAGACTTTAGGGACCCGTAAATATATTGTTGGAATCATTTCCGTCAACAATTAAGTTTGTTTGAATGGACCCAATTTGACTCGGACCTTGAACAATTCCATGGACAAAGTTAACAAAATAGGAACTTTGAGACCAAAAAGTAACAAAAATGCATGCTTTACACATGGCTGTATCTTATCCAAAACAACTCAATAAGAGAAAAAAATATAAAGCCCTTAATATACCAGGTTTGATGATTCTCGAACAGGATGTTGATTTGGATAAGGAGCTGTCTTCCATCAAGATGAGTTACCGCTAAACCGAAACCCAGAGAAGAGAGCCGTCTTAAACTGAGGTGTGTTCTGTTTAGAAAAATTTATTTGAGTTGTTTAATATTGGAATCAAACTTTCATATTTTGAAATTCTAAATTAGAAATAAATAATCAAATTTAATAAACTGTTCAATTAATACTTACAGAATCAAATACACAGGAGAACTTTTGAAGAGATAGATTGAGGCATGTGTTTAAACACAGTTCCTTAAGACAGATTACGCCCTCGCTAGTTGATCACGATCACTGGCGTCTGTCTCCCAGGAACAACAATCTTTTTGCAGAACAAAAGTAGCCACTACAATTTGTCTTCAACAGGAACCAAACAATGGAGGAAATCTCTTTTGAATGACCTAGGACCTCGATTTGAATCATTAAAATTCAAGCGAGGAAGAAAGATATATAGAGATGAAACGACACACGAAAAGTCACCACTCTTCATTTTGAAGAGGGGTGCCAACCAAGGGACACAACTATTCATAAGGGATTTGCTTTAAAAACAAATTTAATTCACATTAAAAAATAATTGAATAATTAATTTTTTTCCTCAACATGTTCTACATAGAGATCAGCAAACTTCACTTGAACTTGGGGTGCTCTTTTGATGCAGGACAAAAACAATGTCCGTAACTGTAGCAAGCTACAGCCCAAAGATAACCACAAAGTTAAGAAATATTCTTGCTGGAAAATGAATAAACAACATTCACAAACAGATTCATGTCAAAAGAAAACTCCCAGTTTCTTTTTACACAGCCAACATTGAGAAACATTGAAAAAGCAACGTGCTCTGACATTCTGTTAAGATGTGCACCACCTTCGTGATTTGTGGATTGTCATCGCTTTTGTTGCATTATTTCACAGTTTAATTCTTTAAACTGGTAGGTTTAAGCATTTAATTCTTCGGTTATCTTTATGGATCACGTGCAAGGTTGGTTTTAATTGTTGTTTGCACGTTGTTTCGAGAAAGGATTGACAAGGGAAGCACCGAGAAGTCCGAACCGAAGAAAGAGAAAGAGGGATAGAAGAGGTCCAGAGGCAGAAGAGCGGCGACAGCAAGAAAAGTGCAGTGCAGTGGTACCGGTACCCAGGGTACGGGTACCAGTGAGGGAGAAGAGTACTTTTGGGGTGTGTGTGATTGATGGGTGTGTTATGAGCTCGTCGTTGTGTGTTCTGTTTTTCTATGTGTGTTTCCGCAAAATAGGACACTGGTATCAAATCCAGTTTTTTTGTTCCAGAAGATGTGTTGCTGATTGTTTTATATGGTGATTTATTGGACTGAATAAAATAAAACACGCCACATGGCGTGAGGTGTCCGAGACGTGGTCCCACGTCGTTGCCCACACGTGTCCGTGGTCCATGGAGGTCCGACCGGTATGTTGACTCCGGAGGAGTTTCCGACTTCCTAAGTTGTGTCACCTATTTAAACTATTTAAAAATAAAAAGATGTTTGTGGTCACATTTTTAAAAATATTTAAAAAAAAAGTGGGGGTAGGGTGGCGACGGGAGGGGAGGTGGATAAGAGAGAGTCGCGGCGGTGAATATAAGTTTATGAAAATGAAATTGTAAAGGGAAAAAAAAAATGGATGGCGTGTACAATTTGAAATATAATAGCATGAGTTTTAAGAAGAGTTTTAGGAATCATACTATTTTTAATGATTCGTGAGTATTGAGGATCTAGAGATAAAGCTGGGAATGGAAATTGGGATGTATTGATATATTTCTCTTTTGCGTTAACCTTATATCCATGATTTCGTGCTATTTTATGTTAATTTTGTCCTTGTTCTTTTTCTTCTTTGGTGTTATTTTGTTGTGCTCGTGTTGTTGATTTAGTATAGCTGAGGTGTTTGTGTAAAAAAATTAATGGAGCTTTAGTAGAAAAATCAATTCTTTATTCTTTTTTTATTGTAGTACTAACCCATTTTCAATTTGACTTGGCCCAACAAACGATGATTTATACACTTTCCATTGAAAATAGTTGTATCACATTAGACAAAACATTTCCAAACCAAACATCTTATTCTTTTTTTCTTTGTTGATGTAGTACGAGATATTTTTTTGACCAATGAAAGTTCAAAAAAATCAACATGGGACTTAAACAATTTACAAAAATGCAGAAAAATTAGATTCAGGGTTTTGGAGAGAAAATCACACCATATTTTTCAAATTAGCAATTAGAGGGAAATTTTGAATCAAAAAAATTGGAAAACACATTTACCTCCTGTCGCGCCAAAATAATAAAAAAAATAAGAAGCTTAAAATGTATAGATTGCTATGGTCAAGTTTGGTCTTGTTTTTCAATCAAGATTGGTCTTGTTTTTGCGACAATATATAGGTATGAATCAAATACTTTCCAACAACGTATTACTACATTTAGCTGTAGATACTTCTGTTTCAATCTCAGATGGAGAGATGAGGAGAGAGAGAGCAAGCTAAAACTCGGACACCCCAAACCCACAAAACAGAAGAAACAACTTACAAGGAATAGTGAACCTTATTTTTGTTTGTTCAATTGGTGTTGTCAAAAACTGTGCAACTAGAAATCCATTCTTTCGCTTGAGAATAGAGTTATAATATAAATTGGAGGGCCCCAGAAAAAGGAAAGCAACTAGCCCTACGTGATAGTCCCAACCCCATCAGGCAGTAGGCCCACAGTCAATAAGAGCGGTAGATTAAGAGTACCCCAAGTAAGGACAATGGCTCAGGCCATACACACACTCATCAAGGTACAAGGTATGAATGACCCCAACAAAGGGCTACGTATAGGACACGACTTAGAACTTGGGACGAGGAACAATGATTATGTTAGACTTGACTTGGGGACTAGCGAGGCGAGGAGGGGAGAACAATGAGCTCTTGTCCCTGAACCAAACCCTGGTACAGACAGACAGACGACTAATGTTATCAAACAATTTCTCTGCAGGCTTCTCTGATGTTCTGTATTGCTCCAATTTTGTTGACTGTTGTTGGCCATTGGGATACTACAAACCTTGATTCCCAAATATCATGGACACTGTTGATCCTGAATCATTTAAAAAAACAGAAGCAAGTAACTTTGACTGCATTACTCTTACACATGGAGAATTCTCTGAAATAAATTTCACACAACTGATTTGGGCCTCGATTGTAGTAGATTAATTAGTGACTGCTTAGAAAGAAATATATTTCAACTATTAACAGAAAAATATATTTCAACAATTAACCCAAGCTATGCAAGTTCGCATCCTCCAAAACTATATAAATTCCTTTAAGTTGAAAACATTTATAAATAATGCTTAATTATTGAGATCAGACCAGACCAGAGAATGAGTCTTTGGAGGCCTGACTCAGCCCGGCCCAGCCCAAATATAGAAAAATAATATATTTTTTTATATTTATGTTATATATATATATTAATGTGCTGGGTTATAATTAAATGTTATGTTATTTAAATTATTTTAGAGAAGAAAATTATATTATTAAAAAATTTTATGTAAAATGGGTGGGCTTTGGTGGATTTGGATTTTAGGCTTGATTGGAATTTTTTTTTGTGTAGGCCCAGCTCAAGCTCGACCAGACCCAATGTTCACCCCTACAAGCTATTGTGCAAACTCAAAATTTGTTGAAGTGAATTAACAAAAGGGGAAAAGGAAAGAGAGAGGATTTATAAGGAACTTTTTAAATTTTGGACTAAGGTAGTGTGGGAAAGGCCACCACAATCTCCAAAAAGATTCCTCAAGATTGTCACAAAGAGGGACATCAAAGATTCATTCTTGACAAAATCCAAAATGGCTTTAAAATAAACAACAAAAATTCAAAAGATTTTCGTATATTTAAAATTGTTCGAACTTGTTCTTAGTTGAAGAAAAGTGTTGATCTACAATATGTAGGAAGCATCGACTCGAAAGGATCCTGAGCTGAGTGTGTCACCTCTTACTAACATTCTCATCAAATTGATTCTTTAACGTTGGACACGCTTCTATGCAATATTGGTTCAATTATTTGGGCCCAATTAGAATATATACTTGTATAGGGAGTCCTACATGTATAGGAGACCCCTATTTTTCCCATATTTTCGGGGGGCCCAAAGCGGTGGGCTTTATTGGCTTATTATGCAATGAGTAGGCTTTGTCGTCGATAGTCGAGAAAAACAGTGCCGATTAATCCCTTTAACCCTCAGGGTTAGAATATAAATTGGCATGAACAGTGAAGACCTGAGGTTGATTGAATCAATAAACCGTCGTACCAGTTAACGGTTTTGTCAACCGGGGCGGGGTCATGTGATGGAAGAGAAGAGAAGAGAGGAAAGAGAGAGAGAATGAGACCACCAACACCTTCGTTTCCTCTTTGTGTTCTTGAGTCCGGATGGCCAACTCAAAAGGCAACAACAACGGGCAATGTTTCAAAAATCTTGGGTGATCGATATTTCAAAATCTCGGGCTTCCTCGTGTCAAATCTTGGGTGATCAATACATAGCCAGCAGGCCCAGCCACTATCAAACCTTTATCTCAATTTCAGCTCCTCTCTCAATTCTGTTCTTTTGAGTCTTGAAGATAATGGAACCTAGTGAAGGAGAAAAAGAACCAGAGGTCAGTGCACTCAGAAGTAACGGCCACGTCCCCTCCTCCAAAAGTCCAAACACAGGAAAAATGGACCTTCACTCAATTATACATTAGAGGCAAAGTTGTTGCTTTGAATCTTGTTTTCAATGCCCAAAAATCAGCTCAATCGACATCAGACTAAAAAGTTATGGCTAAAATATTGAGAGTTGACAAAGCTCGTTGGGGATCCTCGCGGGATGTCGGGTTGAAAAAATGCTGAGGTGACAGAGCCTTGAAAATTGTCACGACTTCGGAGATTCTCGTGGGAGCGAGATCAGCCCCCCCAAAATACAAGGTCAAAACTGATTTTAGGGGTTTGTGCTCTAAAAGCCCAGAACACTTCCGAGATCTAATTTTGAGCGCCCCCCCGCTATATCAATATTATTAAGAGAAACCATTCTCAACATTCCACAAAGTTCAAAAAAAAGGATTTTTATAGTGACAAAATCATCTTCAACCATATTGAGAAATAAAGTCCTTAATGGAGGTACAGGCATGAAATCGTTCTAAGGGATCTGAAAAGTGATCAAGCGACGGGGTGGGAGGGGGAGGGGGGGGGAGGGGCGGTGAACAGATACAAGCTTGATTAGACAATCATTAGATCAGGAGTGATCGGTTTGATTGTTGAGAATCTTGTGTAACGTTTGAATTTCAGTTTAGTGACATGATCTTGCGTCCGAAGAAGTGGACACGTAATTTTCTCCTATTCAAGAGTTTTCCGATAAAATCTGTGGTTTTTTTTCTTGGTTGAGTGATTTATTCTTTTATATTTTGGATCATTCAATATTGCTAATAGCCAAAATATTTTTAATTAATATTGTAATGTTCGATCTTGGTTAAACCATGCAACAACGGCACTTTTTTTTCATTTTTAAAATAATATTAGAAGAATGAAATTAAAATGTGGCTAAAGACTATTTGTTTGCCTTTTAAATATTACCTCTTAGCCAAACCTTAAATTTCATTTATACCCACTTTTTCTTCTGTTCACCCTCGATTTTCATTAAAAAGTTCAACCGTCTCAACCTAC
>VIGQ01001562.1:5000-10529 GCA_009663005.1 Actinidia chinensis | reverse complement strand
ATGAACTTTTTTAGGCCATTTGATTTTTTTACAGTTTATTAAAATTATAATTTTTCCTTCATCTGTTAGAGGATTTAAAAAAAATTACTAATTTAAAAAAAAGTGTTAATAAAGATAAAAATAAATCAATTTTTAGCTGAAAATTGTTACATTTTTATAGACGCACCCGATGCAGAAAAACCAAAAAAATGCTAAATTGTCATCAAACGGTAAAAACAATTCACTAAAAAAACACTCAAAAACAATTCTAAACTAAAAAAAACTAACTCAACGTAGCTCAATCTTTTTTGTGACACCATACATCATACAAAAGTTGGATATAGAAAACTAATAAAATATTTTATAAAATTGTGCAATCATTGCTCCAATAAAATTGCCACTTGATTTGTAATTTTAAGAGAATTTTCAAACTTTTACTTAAAGATACAAAAACAAAAATACTTAATTACACAAGCAATTTGTCAGCTTAATTACTTTAAGATATTTGTTTTTTTCAATAATTTTGTTTTCTAAAAAGTTTGACCATTTTAATTTTTATAGGTCCTAAAAGTTGATAACAGGTGACATAGTGAAACGTCCTTTTAAACATTTTTAACCATAAAAAGCAAATCTTTAATTATTATACGAGATCTAATTGCAAGTGGCGGGCTTTGTATTTTATGAAATGGTCGTTTATTCAATTCAATACTTCAAAAATTGAAATTTAAAATTGTAATTTGTATGCACAGACAAAATGAGCCAGCCAAATTTTGATGTCTTGGCATTAGCCTTGACGGTCTATTAGGCTATATAGGTTGGGTCGACCACGGATAATGGTTGAGTGGAAAATAGTAGAAATGTACGGGTCAGAGAATAATATGAACCACCACAAATTATAAACTAGGCAAAACATAAACTATATAAAAAGCGAATGAAATAACCATTTCCCCTTTCGTATATTTATCAGAACGAGAATTTGAACCCTTAACTGGTTCAGTAAACATATTTTAGTCCGAAATGCAGTGAACCGTGTTGAACGATCGGTATTCTTATTAAATCGGACAATTTTTTCATCAGGCAAAACCAGGGCGATTTTTACTGTGATAGAGTTCATCGGTCAGAGCCTCAGAGGGATTAAGCCATTGATAAGGCTTCTGCAATTTATTTTTTTTTGTTCGACACGTAAAAAACAAGTAAAGAAATAGGATGATGGCAAGCTGGAGTAAATTGAGTTCCTGATATTTGGTTTCACATATTCCAGTTTTTCCATAGAGTTAGTTCATAGAGGGCCTTTGATCGGCCCCTTTTCCCAATCTCCTGGAAAACTTTAATGGTGGGGAGTTGTGGAGAGAGATAGAGAGTGTGAAGGAAGATTTGCTACGTAGGTTTGAGAATATGAAAATAGGGGTAATGATTGGAATAAGCAGGTTGTGTTGATATAAATTAAAATCATAACTTAAAAGATGGTTTGTACTAGAAATTGGTTTTTCCATGTAATATTTTAATATTTTTAAAGATATTTTCATAATCACTTCAAACACTTGCATAGTAGTTCAAATTAATATTTTTTTTTATATTTATTATTATTTATAATAAAAATATTTTTTTATTACTTATTAATTATAAGATCTGTTAAACCGTGGTTGAAACGGTGCCTTGACCGCTTCAATGTTCGGTCCGATTTCGATAACTATGCTTTCAAGATTTCTTCCACTTAAACTTTTTGAAAGTGGTTGTTTGGTTACTCTGTATTGTTTTCAAAACCAGTTTGGTTGACCCTTTTTCATGAATATCTTACTATTTTTACATTTTTATTCGTTTTGAGCGGAAAACAATTTTCAAAAATTCAAAAATCATCCTTTAATATTTTTTAAAATGGAATTTTTTCGAATAATCTCTAAAAAAATTTTGAAACTCAAATCAACAACATATAGTTTTTATTAGGATTATAATGTACAATTAATTTTAGCACTGTATTTTGAATTTTGACTTGGCTATGCCTAAGCGAGTACAAATATGTGGTCACTGGTCTTGGCTTTCAGGCTCCAAAAAAATAGCCCGGTGGGAAACATGAAGTTCTCTCTCTCCGTGCTTCATTTTGTTTCCAATATGTGGTCACTGTATCTAGCCTTCAAGGCTCAAGAAATAGCCGTTTGAGAAAACAGGAGGAGAGGTCTCTCTCTGCTCTCCTTTATCCTTCATTTTTGTTTCGATACTCTCTCTCTTTTCTTCAATCATTATTATCTTTAGTCTCTCTCTCTTTCTCTCTCTCTCTCCTTCTCTTCTTCTTCTTCTCTTCTTCTTACACCAGAATTGTCTCAAAGGCAACAGAACAGCCTTCAAGGAATCAAGCCCCCCAAACCGGAAAAAACACAAATTTTTTCCTACATGAGAAAGCGAAGAGCCAGTGCTATCTAGGTTTAGCAATCCCAAAGGAACCCGATCGATCCGGTAACCATTGATATCTATGTCAGTTTGTGCGTATCTAGAATTTGACCACAGTAACATTTTGCAGGGGCTTTGATTTCACAATTTTCTTCAAATTAGGTGTGGAATGGGCAAATCCTGAATTTTGAAGACGTTTGTCAACACAATCAATGTGTTGACCAATTCGTTGATAGTAAGATTAAACAATGAAGCAATTCGAATTTCTATTTTTGATTTCTTGGTAATTTAGTACTGCTCTTGAATCTATGGGACAATTAGGACTCCGGGCCATGTTATTGAGTTATGCTTTTCATCTCTGTTTGTGTGTGTGTGTGTAATTCATCTACAATGTGTGTGTGTGTGTGTGTATAATTGAAGAAATCTGGTTTGATCACAGTCAAACCTTTTTTGTCGAACACACACTGTATAGAATTTGACTACACTAACACTTTGCAGAGGTTTATTTTTGCTTCTGATTTCACCATTTTCTTCAAATCAGGTTTGGAATTGGCAAATTCTTTTGCTATTCAAATTAGGGCGTGAAGCGATTTCGGAAGTTTTTTGTGACGAGGGTCAAGGGGTTCTGTCCCCAATCTCATTTGACAGTGATATTAATCTCTTGGATCTATTTGGAATTTTGTTTTCAACTAAATTCTATATGCCCTATTTAAAATTTATGTTAATTTAGTCTGGGATCCCAGGTTCTCAAGAGAGCTGCGATCTAAGGACTCATTAGGACTCGGGTCATGTTATTAGGTGTGGGCTTTTCATCTCCCTCTCTCTCCTATATATATATATATTTGGTGTGTGTATCTATATATATGAAGAAGTTTTGTTAATTACATCAACTTTTGGTTATAAAGACTTTTAGAAATCTTTAATGTATAAAATTTCTTGGCTAGGGCAAAATCAAGATATGTCTTGGTCATTTTTCAGATGGACATGAGTCATGACCCTTTATGTAAATTCTTCCGAAGCACAGGTCATATTTTGCTTCTTCTAATTTCTGTCAGAAAAATTATTGGTCACAATAAAATATAATCACCAAAATTCCAGGAGTGTTTTTTCTAAAAATTCACTTAGCTCATCGTTATAAAGGAAAGTTCAAATCTGTCTACTAAAAGCCACGTCTTGGTTACTCGAGTCCATTTACTCGGAAGCAAGTTAAAATAATAATAACCAAAATTCCATGGAGTTCTTTCTAAAAATCACTTAAGCCATCTTTATAAGAAAGTTCAAAATCTCTACTAAAGCCACTTCTTGTTACTCGAGTCCTTTACGCGGAATCAAAGATCGTAGGTGTTCAAAATGTTCAAGTTATGCTAACATGGAGTTGAGTATCTGATATGTATTTATACTTTTTACAAGATTTTTAGGTTATTGTAATGTTTTTAATATATTATTATGTACAATGATGGGTACATGTTGAAGATGGTAGATCACGTTTTGTATGAGCATGCTATCTCAAAAACTGAACAGATACATCTTAATGTTTTTACGCATTTTTTTCAGTAAGTAATCTGGTAGGAGGTGTCATTTTGGTTTTAGGTCTCTCTCTTTTTCTTAGATAATGGTAGAAATTCAACCCCTACTCTTTCACATCTGGAAGTTTGAGAACAATTTTTGTAGAAAGAAGGGTAAATCACTAATGAAATTAAAAACCTCTGCAAAAAATGTTTTTTTTTTTTTTTTCAAAGCCGAAGTCATGGGGGATGATATTGGAGATAACACCAGAGAACACCATTTGTGTTCACTAGATATTCACCATCCTAAACAAATGCATTTTGGGTGAGTACTAATAAGCCTTCTAATGATCGTAACGTTCTCCTCTAATGATGGTCCTCAAAGTGACAGGTAAAGAAAGCAATATGCTAAATATATGTAGACTGAAAGTAATACACTTTCAAGGATTCTGCACTCCAAGATTACTCGATCACAGGTAACCGCAATTGCAGTTATTTGTTTTGTAAACTCTAACTTAATAATGTGCCTGTTGTCTTCAGGTAAAAGCTCCGTGAACAAATGATAAGGTATTTGAGAAAGGAAGTGCGTTAGAGATATAAATGGTGGATTCCAGCATCAAGTTCTCTATGGGAAACTGCTCTACAAGGAATACCGTATTAAGACATAGATAGACGTAGTTTTTTTGTCGCATTTATTATCTCTGCTGTGGTTTAAGTGTGTCCAATTAATCGGTTATTTGACAAATCTGTAAATGCAAGCATCAATTTTACTAGAGAGATGGAATTTTCATAATCCTTGAAAGTAATGGCATGCCTTTGAAATTCAGTAGGAAAAGAAAAAAAAAGAGAAAAATGAGGGAAAAAGGGAGAGAAGAAGAAAAAAAAAAAAGAAGGGAAAGGACAAAAACGGGAAAAAAGAAGGAGGCAAGGGCAAGGGGGGGACGAGGCGAAGAGGAGGAAAGAGGGGGGGGAAGAAAGAGGAAAAAAAGAGAAGGATGGAAGCGGGGGGGGGGCAGAAGGGAGAGGGGGGAAAAGGGGGAAAACTAAAAGGAGGGGGAAAGGTGAGGAGTGAAAAAAGGGAAGACAAGGGGGGGGAAAGGAAAGAGAAAGTGAGAGAAGAAGGAGGAAGGAGCAACGTAAGAAAAGAGGGATGGGGAAGATTGAGAAAGGTAAAAAAAAAGGAAATGCGGGGGAGTGGAATAAAGAGAGGGAGCGAAAGGGGAACAGAGGTAGATGAAAGGGGAAAGGGGGGAGAGGATAGAAAGAAAAACGGAAGCTGCACATGATGGAGGAGATGGGGGGAGAGTAGGGGGGAAAAAAAAGAAGGGCGGGGCAACCAAGGGAAGTGGGGGGGAGGTGAAAGGGAGAAAAAAAAAGGTCTGGAAAAAAAGAAGAGAAAGGATGACGAAGGTTAGTAAAAGAAGAAATAAGAGGAGGAGAACGAAAAGGGAGAGGGAACAAGTGAAGAAAGGGAGAGCGGAGAAAGTAGAAAGAGGTAGAGGAGAGAAAGAGGGACAGATAAGCAGGAAGAAGAGAAAAAGAGGAAATGGGAAATAGACGGAGGGGGAGAGGAAAATAAGGGAGAGAGGAGAGGATAAGAAGGGAAAAAAAGCGAAAAGGGGGAAAGATGGTAACCGGGAGGAAGAGAGGGAAAAAAGGA
>VIGQ01001561.1:0-10000 GCA_009663005.1 Actinidia chinensis | reverse complement strand
GACTATTCAATGCAAGATAAGTAAGATTCAATTAGCCTCTAGTGTATGATTTATGAAGATCTTTCTTAGATTAGCATGATTATTGAGTAAATTGGTTGAACATGCAGGACAAAGACAACTGTTTTATGTTTTTTCATCAATTATACAGTTCAATTGGCGCAAACCTAGAATAGGCACTTGAGTTGGAATATGCATTCTATATAAAATAGCTTGTTAGATAAAGGAGCAAGATATAGAGTCTTGTAACGAGAATAGATATAGGATGCAATTAAGACTGCCGCCTCAAGAGATTATCAAGATTTGCCGTTTTGTTCTTCTTCGACTGAAAATGCGCCTTCCCTTGGACTTCAGACAATGGCCAACTGAATGAATCGAAGATAGAAATGGTGTTTCATAATCAAGCAATCTTTGCCATGCTTATTGTTAGGTGTACTCAAAGGACGAAGACCCAGTGTAAAAAATAGCTGAATAATACTAAGGAGAAGTAGACAATATAAGAAGAAGAACCAACTGGTGAAAAGAAGGGAAGATGATGGTGATTGACATTGGTTTGGCCTATCTCATGAAGACTATGGCCGCAACATCCACATCAAAAGAGCAATAACTGGGTTTAGGACCATAAAGAATGATACAATCCCAAGGAACGTATATATAGATAGCAGGGACTGTGAGGAAAATAACCATCTCTTGCACTCCCAAACATTGATCTGAAATTGTTGAAAATATCAAAAAACAATTTGATACTCTTTCAAACCACAAGCAGCACTCAATGGGTCGCAAAATTACACCTTCAACTGTTTCATATTGCCTAAATATATATCAAGTTCAAGAATTGAAAAAATCTCCCCTATTATGCATAAAATACAAAGAAATGTGAATACCTACAATGTTAGCATATACAGCGTAGATAAACAATACAAATAGAATATAGCATTTTCACAGATACTCTAAATAAGCATGAATGAGCGAAAAACATACTTGACCCTACTGTTCCTGGAGGCTGAATCCAGTTCGCCGACTTTCCTCCCGAAGCTTGAGCAATTGAAACGGCTGCATAAGAGCACGTTCAGTGACGGGTTACATTTGAGAGGAGTATTGATGTGACTGAAATTGAATCTTGTTCAGTATCACGGTTACGATAACGGTAACGCCAATAAAGAATAGGAAAAATGTGCTCACAACAGCCGACCGCATACCCCACAACCCATGCAATAGAGGAGTCTGTGGATTTCATGTTGACCAATGACAAAACGACACTGGATGCAATAATTTTGAGCCCACGGGGATATAGACAACGAAATCCATAGTCCAGAATTGGTGGGCTTCTTTGATTGATTGAAAAAAGGAAAGAAGACTGCCATAGAATAAAAAATATGACACGATATGGGCACCATGGACTCAGCAAAATGACCACATTTTGAAGCCAAACAGATTCGTTACTAGGTGCATGGTCACTCCAACCACTAAATAAAATGCGATTTACTTACACACATTCATAAGTTAGAGCAAAAGCGAACTTTCCAAACATGATTGTGTAAAACCTTCCAAACATTGACTACTAAACCAGAAATAATCAAATGGGAAACCAGGGGGCAAGAGATCCAAATCAATAGTCAATACCTTCATCACTACTTAACTCATGAACCCATGATTCATTTCGAATTTAAACATAAAGGTGGAAGGAATTTGAAAATCACGAACCTTATATGATAAAAATATATAAAAGTTTGAGAAAAGCTGATACCAATGGAAAGTGGGGACATCAGAGAGACAGCCGAGAGCGAGCGAGCAGAGAGGAATCGTTTCTCGATAAAATATAGCGTCCGCTTTGTAATCAGTTGCCTCGCGAATGGTGTGTGGTGTTGGTGTTAGTGGGTGTGGGTGAGGGTGAGAGTGTGGGTGTGGGTGTGGATAGAGACGAGAGAGAGTAATTGTTAAAGATGGGAAATCATTGATTGAAGCAATAAAGTCAGGTGTCCATTAGAGATCTTGACGAACGGCTACAGCGCAGTGAACAAGCAAATAAATTAATCCCACCCCCCCACGTCAGGACACCCCTGATTGATTAATAATTTTTTTGCTTTGCATTTTTGCACCTAGTCTCCATCACGAGGCCCCACTTGTTAACTCCCTCTCCCCCTCTCTCTCTCTCTCTATTTCCCATGCCGGGCCCCCCAGCCCCACTCCCTCTCCCTCTCCCTCTCAGCTCCCTCTCTTCCCCACGCGGGCCCCACAGCCCCACCCACCCATCAACCCCGTTTCCATTTTTTCATTATTTTTTTAGTTTTTAATTAAATTTTTTATTTTAGTTATCAGTTTTATTTTATTTTTTGATAAATATTTTAAAAGAGAATATTTTTAAATCTTTTGTTTATTTTTATAATTATAAAAAAAAATGATCAAATTTTTATAATTTTTTTATTTTTAAATTTTGGAATTTTAATTAAAATTTTGAAAAAAACCATAAAAATTTATTTTATTAAATTCTAAACAATTAAACTTTTTAATATTTTGATTTGATCGGTCAAATTATAAAATCTAATACAAACTACTTAGCAAACTTTTTTGAAAACACTAAAGGTTATTCGTTTTTCACTTTTTGGTTATGGTTAAAAAGAATTGATCAAAAAATTTTAATTTTTTTTTACTTTTACCTTCAAATTATCATAAAAAAATTTATGATAAAATTTTATAATTTTTTTACTCCCAACTTATATTTTTATAAAAAAAAATATTGATCAAAATTTGTGAGAAAGAGGCGCACCAAAAAGGAAGAAGAGGGTGGGCCCCCGCTTGCAACTACTGGGAAACATGAAATACGAACCGTACAAAGAGCGATTCGTAGATGCGTGTTTTACATACGTGCCATGCACTAGGAAGCAATTCCAATCAAATGTACTTACTAATTGCAAATCAAAATAGTAAAAAAAATTTTAATGTGTTTAAAAATTTAATAAAAAATCATGAAAAAATTACACTTTATTCCTTTGTAGTTGACCCAAAAATACATTAATCCCTATAGTTTAAAAGTGAAAAGAGACCCCTGTGGTTTGAACTTTTAACACATAACCCGTGGTAAAAAATGATACATACTCCCCTGGATTTTAGAAAAAACAAATAACCCCTATAGCTTGGATAAATCGTCCAATTAAAAAAAATTAGCATGTTGCATTTTTATTTAAAAAGATCAGGAGAGAGAGCGCCTGTCTGAGAGAGAGAGTGCGGGCAATTTCGGAGAAAGAGAGTGAGGGCAATTTCGGGACTCGCGAGAAAAAAAACCTTTCGGATCCCCAAACCACCTATGAACATGAGGATGGGATAAAAAAAATATATGATCAAAAGTATAAATTTTTTTAGATTTTTTATTATTTATAAAATTTAATAAAAAATTAATTAACATAAAAAAAATTTAAAACACTAAGCAAAATTTTAATTTTATTTGAGACTATCTTTAAACATTAAAAAATACAAAAATATATCAAACAAGAACAAAACTAAAAAAAACTAATGAAAAAAAAATGAAAAAAAGAAACAAAACTAATGAAAAAAAATAAAATAAAACTTATAAAAAATGAATAAAAATTAAAAAAAAGAAACAAAGTAATGAAAAAAAACAAAAATAAAATAACACAAAAAATAAAATAAAAAATACAAAAAAAATGGAATACAAAAATTTAAAAAACAAAGTGATGAAAAAAAACAAAAAATAAAATACATAAAACTGAAAAAAGAAAAAAAAGAAAAAAAGCGAGAGAGGGGAAGAGAGAGGAGGGGAGAGAGAGGAGAGGGGGTATAGTTGGCAAAACAAAAAACAAAAAAAACAAGTCCAAATCTCAAACCCCCTTGTCGGGGGGGTTGGGAGTAAATTAAGGCTTCTCGTGAACAAATGTGTCCACCATCTTCTCATTTATTATTTTCCGTTAGAAACTAATAAATATTTACCGAATTCAAAAATTAAATAGTATATATTTATGTGGTAAGTGATCCTAAACACTTAAAAATTAAATTAGAATCATTCATTTTGCAATTGAAAAACTTTCTTGATCCAATTTAAAAAACGTACACTAGTGTATTTTTATACGTTTTTTTTATATTTTTAATACATTTTTTGCTCCTACTTTCCTTTTTTGTTTAAAAATCAAAGAAATTTATTATTTATTTGGTTTGCGATATTTGCAGAGAAAACAATACTCAATTTATTGCCATATTTAAAATAACCTAGAAAGTAAAAACTCTCTTAAATAAAAAGATCTTAATATATTGGTTTATGTTTATATTAAAATTAATTTATTAAAAATAAATTATCAAGTAAAAGTTCTAATTAATATTTAATGGGTTGGTTTGTCAAATTGATAAGCATCCTAATGTATATCATATCTTAGTTATTGCTAGTTTTAAATACGTAGTTTTTAATTTTAACAAAATCAAAATTATGAGTAGTATTAATCAAGTCATAGTATAATTAAAAGCTACCTCGTAAGTCTCTATGCATAAAGTTGACGATTCAATTAGCAGTTGACGATTCAATTAGGCTTATAACTTTGGAAATAATAGTGTTAAATGTTTTGAGCCTAATCGATTCAATTATGATTTATTTTCAAAAATTTAAAAAATGGCGTAAATAAGAATTAGAGAATCTGTATCTCGAACATATATAAAAAGTCATACTTCGTATAGGCATTAACGCCTAGTTTGGGCTATTTGTTCTTTTTTTTTTTGGCTTCTTAGTTTCGAGTTTTTATGTTATAGTATTTTTTGTCATTATTAAAATTTTATATTTTTTCGGTTCCGATCGATGAGAAGAGTCTAAAAATATAATTTTTTTATCTAATTTAAAAAAAATTACTAAATTATATAAAAATATTTTTATCTCAAAAAACTATCTAATTATTTTTTTCATCTTAAGTAACTCTTTTCATATTATATGACAAAATTTTTTATATTCTTACAGAGTCCTCTCGTCGGAACCAAAAAAGTATAAAAAGTTGATCAAATGAGGAAAAAATTCACTAAAAATAAAAAAAAAACTCAAAAACTGAGGAACAAAAAAATAAAAAAAACTCATATCCCAAACTGGGCCTAAAAGAGGAAAATGTTGATGGACGTTTTCTTCCCAAGTCTGTGTACTATATTTTTTATATTTATTTTGTGAAGATTACTCAAATGACTTTCTGTAGGTTACTTAAAAATTAAATAATTATAAATATAAATTGGATTTAAGTAATTTAAACCAAATTAAAAATAAAATACTAAAACAAAAACAAATTGGGTTATGAAATACTATTGGGAAATCTTCTCTTGGGCTTTTTTCTCCTTTGAGAAACGGATGCCAAAACCACCCTCTATAACAGACCAATAAGGAAAGTGTTTGTACACTGTTGAGAGAGGGGGGTGAAACCGTTTTGGAGAGAGGAACAACCAGATGTCGAAAGGCCTCGAAACCGTTTAGAGAGAGAAGGGAGTAACAGGCTGTTAAAAGAGGGAGGAATAACGAGTGGAATCAAAAACCGTCTTAGAGAGAGAGTGTAATACACGGCAACGTTTTTTTTCTTAAGTTAAGGAAAGAAATCAATTGAAGATACTGGGCGAAAATCAGTTACTGCGGGCCATATCAAATCTCTTCATATCTGGGGGGAGCAGATTGTCCTGCTTATATAAGAGAGTGAGTAGAGTGAGTGGGAAGAGGAGGAGAGAGAGAGCAGAGCAGAGCAAAGTGGCAAGAAGAGAAGGGCCGTAAGAAGCCAGAGGACGACGGATGCCCGAAAAAGTAAATTTTTTCTTGTCAAGTGATGGCGGGACCCAAGAGTCGGTAAATAAACGAGTTGACACAGATCATAAACCTTTTGAGGTGCAGATTTTCTTGTTTTTTATATATTTATTTTAGATTTATGCACCTGCAGGTTAAGAACCAGTTTATTGCCTATTTTGTACCGAGTGCAGACGTTGTGTAGGAAGCAGAGCCAAGATTATGAAAGGGAAAGAGAAGTGGAAGAATTGCGAAGCTCTCGGGTTTTGTTGCTGTCTTCAGGTAATCAGTTGATAGCCACCTCAGAGGACTTTACTTGGTTTACTAAGCAGTAGCTGATAGTACTTGGGTAATTTTTGGTTCGTATATCTAAGTTCATTTTTGACGTGATATTCAGGTGGGAGCACAAGACGGAAAGACAGATCTTAGAAGGAAAAGAAGTGAGAGATTGAGGATGCCCCTAAGGAACACAAGAAGATATTGTTGATAAAAACATTGGTCAAGACCAAAAGACTTCTTTATCTGTTGTCTACCTTAATTTCTTGTTTATGTTAATGTGGATAAGCAATATTTCCTTTGTACAGGACGCTTGAGGAGGGAATTGTAGTTGGCGGGTGGGTGGCACCTTGCTGCGACTTGCCATCAGAAGTGACCCCCATTAAGATACTCTTGAAAATGATATGAGAAAACAGGTGATGCATTGGAATGTCCAATTTCCTTTTTTCTCGTGACTGATAAAGTACTGAATGTTATGTAGTTCTGATTTTCGTTGGTGCGGATATTGTAAAAGGGCATTGAGTTACCAATGCAGTTGATGCGAAGATAGCAGGGGTAAATGGAGGTGTTGCGATTGAAAATGTATGTTTTTGTGATGAAATTTCATGTCAGATTACTAGATATTAAACTTCAAAAGCCCTGTTTCTTATACAAACAAAGTGTAGTCGTTCCCTTCTCCAGGGGTTATCAAGGACAATCCAAAATATTGGTTATAATGCCTCAACTGGAACTGAGAGGATCTTATTGCTGCTGGTATTATCGACCCCAGCAAAGGCAAGTTTCCTCTACTGCTTTGACCATGTTCAATAGAAAGAGGGGACAGCAATGCACAGTTACGATCAAATAATCTTTCTTGGGAGTACTGGGTTTTAAACTTTTCCTTGAAATTTTCTTTTATTAAAATCGGTGTCGCCCAATGCCCATTAAGATTCATTTACTCAATGTTCAATGATGTTGTGAATACCCCGATCCTATAAAAAAAAAATTAGTTTTAGAATGATGGTATATGCCTCTTATCATTTGTTTTTGTTCTATTTTAGAGGCGTTAATTTATTTACTTGGAATTTCATTTTATACCATGTTTGTCAATCAAACAAAATTTCTTTTTTTTGTTTTTGTTTTGGAAGACAAGAGTTTGCGATGTTGTTTGGAGCAAGCAGCTTCAGTGACAAAGACATTCCTCAAATCGGATACTGTTGTTGTGGCGAATCAAAGAACCTGAAACTCTATGGCTAATCCATTTTTTTGCTGTGGCCGCAAAAATTCTGCACTCATATTCTTAAGTTTAAAGTCAGATTTTTCAGTTGACCGAACAATTTCAGTCGTGTCTGATCAGGTTATGGTTACTGAGGTGTCAGCGATTCTTTTAAGCACATGTCATGAACAGAATTGATGTTGTCAAATATCCCGAGCAGTATATGCTAAAGATTGAAAGGTACGAGTCCCTTAAAGGCATTAATAATACGGACCGAGTCACTAAGTTAGATGTCTTAGTTCGAAGCGTGACGCAAGTTCGATTTGCTTCCCTTTAGGTAGGATTGTGTGCTGGGTTGAGTTTGTATCAAGTAGGGGAAAATTAAACTCGTCCAATTGCAAGATGAATCGAAAGATTTGGAATTTCATGCCACAGGTCAAATTTTTATCCTTTTTTCTCACATGTACAATATGATTGCATGCTTAGAGAAACATCTGTTAAATAAATGATTCTGGTACTAAGATTGGTTTAAACTCTTGTAGATTAGTTAATTGTCTAACCAAATGAAGCCAGTTGCGTGATTATATCTTCTTTCAGGAAGTACGAGAATCTGATTGCTGCTGGTATTATCCAAACAGCACAAAGGTGGTTTCCTGACAACTTAGCATGTCTTTAGAAAATGTGGGTGAACAATGCACATATACGATCAAAAAATCTTCTTGGGGGAGAGAAAATACTGGTTTCAAACTCTTCCTTGTGTTTTTCTTTTCATTAAACATCGGTGTCGCCGCAATGCCCATAAGATTCATTTAAAATCTTAGAAATCCCCATCTTCACTTTATCTTTCCGTCATGTGACTCAATAGTTCAATGATGTTGTGAATATCGCCTATTCCTATAAAAAAAATAGTTGTAGAGTGATGGTATAATTATTTTTTTATTGAGTGCATTCATTTACTTCCACTTGTGAATTCTTTTTATACCAGGTTTGTTAGTCGGTAGCAAATTTCTTTTCTTTTTTTTTTGGAAGCCAGGTAGTGAGATGTTGTTTGGAGCATGGCAGCTTCAGTGGCAAAGACCGTCACATCGGGTGCTGTTTTGTTGAATCAAGGAGCTTGCAACTGTGGCTGCTGGAAGCCCTATGGCTAATCAAGGTTTTTGCTTGTGGCCCAAAACTTTTCCTCACTCATGTTTCTTCATTTTCATTCAAATTTACAGATTTTTTTTTTTTCAATTGACTCACAATTTACAGTCATGCTCTTGATCAGTATGGTTACTGATGTGCAGGCGATTTTTAAGCACATGTCATGAACGAATTTGATGTTGTCAATATCCCTGAGCAGTTATGCTAAAGATTGAAAGGTTATGAGTCCTTCAAGGCATAATAATCTCGACGAGTCACTAAGTTAGATTCTAGTTCAAAGTGATAAAGATTGATGTGCTTTAACTTAGGTTAGGATTGTGTGCTGGGTTGAGTTTGTATTAAGTACGGAAATTAAACTCGTCACATTGCAGATGAATTCAAAAGGTTTTTGCATCTCAAATCCACCCGGTCAATATTTTTAGCCTTTTTTTTCTCTCATTTCAATATGATTGCGTGCTTAGATGAACCATCTGTTATGAACATTGATGCTGGCACTTAGACATGGTTTGTAACTTCTTGTAGATTAGTTAATTTGCGTAACAAATTCTAGCATGGCACTCGCATTAATTATCTTGCAGAATCTTTTTAAGAAGCATAGTTGTTATATCCCAATGGTCTGCCGCTGCGTGTATGGAGAAAATACCCGTTGTCCGTCGATCTTTTTGGGCCCAATTCTGGACTCACCTCTATTATTCTGCCAACAATCTCTGCAACCATATGCAATTCTGATTTGACTACAATACCATCGAAACTGTCAAAACTTTCCGCTCCCGATGTTTCTTTTGCTGCTGCCACATGAAGAGGAAACTATTGGCCTCATCTTCTTCCAAAAGAGTTCCACTACATTGAGATGCCCTATTGTTGCTGGCTATGAGAGAAACCGCCAAAGCTTGTTGTAGAGCTTAAGTTAATGTCAAAGAGGTAAGCTTGGATGCTTTTCCATCTTCTTTATTAAGTAATTTAAATTAAACTACAGATGCCTTTTGTTTGTCTATCGCTATATTCTTGACTTTGATAACTAACCTACAAGCGTATTTTTTAGTTCAACCGGAGCTTTCATAATTTTAAGTTAGTTTATCTGTTAATTTTTTTCCTAAATAATATTTAGATTGAAGACAGTGAAACTATAGATGTTTCTGCAGTTTTCGTGCAGTGAACACCATGATATAGGAAAGATGATAGCTGAAACAAGGGTAAGTAGGCGGGAGGCGTGTGGTGACTCTTTAAGAAGGCAAAAAGTGCTGAGAACAGCTTGTATGTTGTTGAAGGCATGCTTTATATTTCCCCTTACTTTGTCACGGATGGTGAGAAAATGGCTGTTAAATTGACAATTGCAAGGTAAAAGGCAACTGCTTTGAGCTAGGTTCTCCAGTTACCTTGAGCATACTTGTTTTTTAAGTGAAATGTACTGCTGTGAGGTTTTTGGCTTGTGTTCTAACTGAAGTCAGGATGATGTTGATGCATTTGCTTCTGGTTTACAAAAAGGATTAACCAATGTGAGGGATCTCGTTAATGTGTTTTGGAAGATATTATTAGAGGAGGATATCCGATTTTGATAATTGCAGAAGACTTGAGCAGAAAGCGCTGTCTACTTACTCTTGTTGTGAACAAGCTCGGAGGAGGGCTAAAAATTGCTGCAA
>VIGQ01001558.1:0-14262 GCA_009663005.1 Actinidia chinensis | reverse complement strand
TCTAGTCTCTTATGTATTAATTTCGGAGTCAAATTAAATTTGATGAATTGACTTTATAAAAATAAATCACCGAATGACTATTTTAAAAATTTAAATGTTTGCAAAAGAAAATTCGAATTGTTAAATTTTTGTTAAAATAAAATTTTGACATTTTAATATATCATCGCCGCTACAAGAAGGGATATAAAATCTAACGGATTCGAATTTAAACGTAGACCGAATTCGAGGAACGTTAGCTCACGACGTGTAGGAAGGACTTGGACGGACATTCGGTGAGTCTTGTTTATATTTTACTACCGTAAATGAATTTTATGATGAAAGCATTGTATTGTTTGGATTTCTTGAAATTGTGATGGTATTAGGGCGCTCCCTGATACTGATGTTCGCTTGAACGGGGGATGTGTCGCAAAGTGTCAATCCAATATAGTTTTGAAATTCTTTGATATGAAATCAAGGTAAATGGGCCTAGATGAGCAATGATTGAAATGAAAAAGGATTTTGACAAATAAATTATTTATGTTGAAATGAATTGAATATTTTATAATTTCCATGGCACCTGTTTGTAGATATAATTTGACTCACTAGCCTAGGGCTAATAGTAGTCGTACGTAACCATTTCAGATACTGAGAAAGAGGGTGAAACGGACCGAAAGGCAGATGACCTTAGTCCATTTTTGCTAGGTCAGTTTTTGTTATCATATGTTATGTACAGTATAGGAAAGTTAGTTTCTCTGACCTTGTATAGTTTGATAACGGTTGGCCGGACTGTGGCTAGAAACCGTAGTTTGTATATAAATGTAAAATATGTTTATATGTGAAATACAAGTAGCTCTGGTTCATTTTAAATACATTTTCGCATATTTTGTTTGCATTCAAGAAAATAATATCTTGAATAAAAAAAAAAATTCTAAACGGAGTGAGAATAATAGGCCTTAGTGAGTGAGACTCACTGGCGGTACGATTGACACCTGTAATAAAGGAGGACCCAGTGTTTATAAATGGGTTGGGTCGTTCGGTCGTGACCCACCAACTTTGTCAAAACTTTTATAATGTCCAGTAGTTCCTAATAATACAAGAATGACCCTCCATCTTTAATTATTGGCTCCTGGCACCCTAATAGGAAACAAGGGCTCAAATCAACAAATTGTTATCCACAATATAGGAGTCTTCCTGTCAAACTGGATTCTTAATATAAATTAGAAAAGTTTGTAATGTTTTTTATTAATTTATAAAATTAAATGAAACAATAGGTGAAGGATGCATAGTTTATTGGAATTCTTGTTACTTTTTCAAATTGCTAGTGTAAGAATTTATTATTTTTGGAAAATAACCTCAATTATCTTAACAATGTGAAGAGTGCCCATATATAGATAGGCAGTTATTTAAGTAGTGGTTGGTTGCGGGTTATTTTGTTTTAGTGAATTTTTTTCACTATTAATAAAAAAAAAAATCACTTTTCGATTCATTCTTATACGAGAAATTTAAAAAAGATAAATATTTTAATTAAATCTGAAAAAAAAAGTCCAGTAGTAAGGATACAATTAGGTTTATATTAAGAAAAATAGATTTTTTTGTCCTTTCAAATTAAATAGATATGATTATTAAAAACCGTCGAGGAGGTATTAAAATATTACCCAACAAAAACTGTGGATAGTTAGAGAATCAATAAATTTATTTTGTACAAATAGAATCACCCACAGTTGGCACCCACAACTCTGTATTTTTATATATATATATATATATATATATAATATATATATAATATATATATATATAATCACAAAATGTCCAAGACAATTGATTTGTATTTGAACGATAAAAAATAATATTTTGGACACATTGTACAAGAACAAGATTTCTAGTAACAATTGGTTCATAAATATTTTGACTGAGCCACCTATGAAAAAAACTTTTTAAAAAATGCTCTGTTATCAAGCTTTTTGCTAGATATATATTTATTATCAAAGAACTTTAAAATGATATTATGTTTAGTTTAGTTGCAATCATTCGCAAAATAGTTTTTAAAATTTTGTTTGGTAGTTAATAGTTTTTGAAAATTTATTTTTTTGGATTTTTTTTATAAATAAGAACAGATTTTTTGATTAAAATATTAAAAGATATTTTTAAATTCTCAAAATAACGTGGCTAGAAGATGTATAATATATGAAGACAAATAATGATTTGGTTCTCAAAAACCAGTTTCTGTAAAAGTATTTTACAAAATTGATTCCAAACATAACACATATATATTTTCTATTTTGAACATCTAAGTAGGCGGTGATTAAAAAAAATAAAAATCACAAACCATCAAAATAGATATATATATATATATATATATATATATATATATTTATAACATTTTTCAAAACTTTTATATGAATAAAAGTGAAAAACTTTAGAGCAAATCTAGTGAACGCCCTCCTATAACATTTGAGTAACTGGTCAAATGTGTAGTCTATGATTCTTTTGTGTAGTCTAGTGACGCTCTACATTTGAGTTTAATTTGTCTACTGTGCAGAATGTCATTTTAATGAATGAAGGTAAACAATGCTCTTTTAGAACACCAAATATCTCTCAAGAGCTCAGGCCCACTCCGAATGGGGGGCCCAAGAGCCATTCATCTGCGGTTGTCTAGGCCTTGTACTCTAGGCTTAGAGGCCCAAGTTGGTGATGGACTGGGGCTTACCCCAACCCATTGTGCCCTAGCCCCGCAATAATAATCAAGTTTCTATTAGCTTAAATCAGTTGCGTGCAAAAAATAAAATAAAATAAAAAGTACAAGTGAAAGCCCACTTTTTCTTAAGTTCCAAAAGGGGTCCATTTAAATTATTGTTTTAAGTGTCATTTGCTGTAATTTCTTTTTTATATTTTAAAATTGTGTTAATATTTTAATAATTATATATATTTGTCATAACTTTTATTTCTACTAAAAAAAGATTTGTAGCTTTTTGAAACTTCATTGGTTAAATTTTGATAGAGTTTTTAAGGATACACGGTCTGAAATTGTGTTGCTGTTAATTAAGTACAATTCGATGAATTGTAAATATTATTTTAATAATTTTAAACACATTAGATATTATTAAACTTCGTCTAAATATTAATTACATAAAAATTTCAATTGATTGGATATATAGAATAACTAGTATGACACGTTAATTATACTCATTTATTTTATTGAAATTAATATTTATCTACCCTTGAGTTATATTCAATTTTTACATAATTAAAATTCGTGATAAAACCTATAATCACAACAATTTATTCATAAAATACACCAAAAAACTTAAACTTCAACATGCAATCCAAAAAATGGACCCTGATAGATTTTTGAAACTACAAGAAATTGGCATTATAGATCTCTTATAATGGACCATTCATCCAAATAAATTGTAAAACCAGTCCTCTTCCAGCTTTTCTTTGAACTCAATCAAACCCATTTCTAAGGAACGACACTTTCTAGAAATTCTCCGCTAAGTACTATGGTAATAAGGAGAGTGGTAAATAAATAACTTGAAATTTTCTTAAAAATAAAAATAAAAATAAAAATAGAGATTTCGATTGGAACTGGATGAATACTCTAAAACAATTTTTCTAATAAAAAATAAATCAAATAAACAATAATATATAGCTTGTAGAGAAAAATTGTCGAAAAAATATAAAAATAATTGTTTTCATTGATTGTTATTTTTTTAAATTCCCCAGCAAAACCCAATTCCAAATTCAAGAAATTAACCCTATTTTGACACAGAAAGATCAGAGATTATCAATAAAGTCCGAAATCCAACAAAATAATACGACTCAAAAAACGAGTCTGATTCTCCGGGCCCGAACCATCAGTGCTCAGAACATCCCATCCTCACAGCCTACTTAGGCTCCGTTTGGGTAATGCTTAAAAGAACAAGCATCTAGAGAGAGAGAGGGGGGGGGGGGGGGGGTGGGGGGGGGGGTAGGGGGGGGGGGGGGGGTGGGGGTGGGGGGGGTAGGCTTAAATCTGTGTATGCTCGGGCGACAAAACCCGACTCCGCCGCCATGGCGGCAACACAGAGTGCCCCGCCAGGGGGAAACGTGGTAGGATAATCAAGGACACACCGAACCCATCATGTGTCAGAAATCATCGTCACAGCCTAGTTAGTACGGAAGGGTGGAGTGCGTACTGAGAAAAATGGTTTGCAATTAGAATTGTTTCAATTCCATGGTCATGCAATGTTATCGGGAGCTCTGACTGATCTTTCTGAAATATAAGCTCCCAGCACCACACACACACCACACACACACACACCAATCGAGGAGAGAGAGAGAGAGAGAGGGTGGTTGGGTTGATTGTGGAGGGAGAAATCATGGGCTCTGGTGGTCAGGAGGGGCAACCAGCCTCAGAAACATCCCATCTCTTGTTTTGAGCCTCATTCACTGCACCCAATGGCACTTCAGAGGATCGAATCCCATTCTTTGAGCACAAAACCCTAATTACTTTCCCAAATGGCTTTATTTTATAGGAATATGTCCAGTTTATTTTTTCCTCCTCTTTCGGCATTTATTTACGTCTGTACCAAGATGGAGGGGCTTAATATGTAAAGGAAAGAAAGGGTATTTTGGGACATTTCGTGTGTAGGCATTATTATTTCATGGTCCTAATAAATGTGAATTGAATGAGTTAAAAAAACTTGACACTTCTGTATCATATGGAAAAAAATTAGTTTATATCATTAAGAAATTAAATTTTAAAAATTTATTTATAAACAAATTACATCTCGTAATTTTAATTATATACTTATTTAAAATAATTTGTTTAGTCTTCTGTCTAATTAAAATTGAAATTATTTTTTTCCACCCACTCCAAATGCGATAAAAATAGTATCATACCTCTTTTTTTAAATTCCTAATCAAACAAATCACATTTTTTTAAAAAGCATTAAAATTGCAAATTTGAGATCTTTAGTACAAATACAATACTAATTCTCTAATTTGTATTGTAATAGTTTTTTTTTTGGTGGTTTGATAAGGGATTTAAAAGTGGTTTTAGTCCTATATAAGTGTGTTTTAGTACTTTGTGTGATGAGACCAGTGCGTTTTGTTAGTCTTAAATAGACGAAGATTAATGAGTTATCAAATTAAACTACAAGGGCCGATATATTATAATTAAACTTTATAATATTTAATTTATTTTCATATTAAATATTGGAATTTGTTTATTAATTGTTTTGCCTTTTTTTTTAAGAGAATAATTTTCACACCTGTGTACACTCCTACTTAAACACCCAATAATAAAAAAGACACATTAGACGGAACAACAATAAGCAACGAAGGAAGACTGATCACACCAGATTATGAGACTCAAGTACACAGGTCGCGTATGAAACACCAAAGAATGTGCAGATGACACTGCAATTTTGAAGAGTAACTATAGGCTAAAGCGGAGAACATGGAAGCTTGCGATCATTGGAAATGCAAAGGTTTGTAAAGGTTTGTAACACCGGCCAATTTCAAATTCAAATGATTTCAGAAACTCCGCCAAAGCCAAGACTTTATTACATACGTTATTATAAGAAGTTCATATTAAGATGATCCCCGATCATGGGACTAGCAGGAGTTTTCTTTGTGCTTCTATGACCAGGACCCATTTCATAGAATCAACCCAAAATGAATGAATTCAATTTTTCAGATCTGGTTTTGTATATTGATTTTGAAAACACAAAAATTCATTACTTTCTTATATTATGTTATTTATTTTAGTGTAGGAATTGATTTTTTAAAATTTGGAAAATATCTTTTTCAATATTTCTAAAAAATGCGTTTTCTTTTGAAAAAAAACTCAAAAAAAAATAAATTTTGAAAACAACCAAATATTTTGAAAAAATTACTCCTGTAAAATTAATTCGGAAAATTGAACAAATTAGAGTGAGCTAGCGCCTCCCCAAAACCCAAACAAAACGTGGTCAATACATTAATTTTTGATAAATCCAATAAATGTAACCCCCCAATGAAAATTTTGTTGCCTCTCCATGGCCAATTTACTCAGAGCACCAGTTATTGGAAAACCCATTTTCATGGGATGTTTCTTTTGACCAAACTCAGAGAAAAGAAAAGAAAAGGTTTAATACCATATGCCAAACTAGAGAGCTAGGATGTTATGTCCTTACAATGCAAAAACACAAGACGTAAATCTTAAATAAGGGGGAATATTACACACTTCTTTTTTGTTCAAAATCTTCCAGAAACTATCCAAGACAAAATAGTAGCAAGAGTTCATTGTTAGGACTCGATGAATCGAAAACCAAAAACATATCGCCAATGAGGGTTTATGATCAAAAAAATGCAAACAATTGCCAGCAAAACCAATAACATAAGAGACCAATAAAACTCACATGTTAAAGATTCCATATCCACGAAAACCCACCATCATATCTTTTCTTCGTCCTTGTCTTTTTGCATTTGTTGATATGGTCTGTTTTCAGTGCAAATGTATGTTATGCAAACGGAGGTTCCACAGAGAAGGGGGGATTTCCCTCGTAGCTTACTTTCTTCAAAATTGAGAACTGAGATTTTTGTTCTGGTGAATTGCACCTGGACAAGTTGTTGGTGCAACCCTGACGGACTGCCAGTTTTCAATTTCAATCAATTGAGGAGGGATTTTCCATTTAAAGCATTATAAGAGGATCCAAACTTGCGATCTGCTTTAACTGTGAGAACGTTGCTGGGATGGAATCCAGTTAGTTATTATAGGAAAAGTTTAGTGGAATGCAGTTCACCCAAATTTCCCATACCAGATTGGGACTTTCCCCAGTCAAAATGGTGCAAGAGAGAGAGATCAATTCCTTGACATGTAATCAAGAATAAGGCCTCTAATACATAATATCCATGCTTTGTCATGAACTCCACTGGTTCGTAGCAATTTAAGTGTGAGATTCTTCAACATCAGAGTGAAATTCTTCTCTCCAATGCGTTAGTTTTAAATTCCGTTTAAAATAATATAGATTAACCCAAACACTGTTTTTCAAAAGATATTTTATCTGATGCTTAAAAGGGGATGCCACTAAAGCAAGGAGGTATGAGACCAGCAAAGTTATTTTCGGAGAAAGGTCTAATATGTTAATGCTTTCCAACTGGGCAATTTGACTGGGAAATTTCGCTCTTCAAAAATGATTGAATTTTAAAGATAAGAATGTCAACAAAGAAATTACCGATTCAAACCAGGAACAATACCCACGAATTTATTTGTTTTTCACCCCAAGATCCATTGTCACCAAAGAAGAAACGTTGGAAAATAATGTGTCATTGGACCGCTGAAATCGTTTTGATTCAAATGGAACATGACTTAGAGAAATGAAAGTTGAAACAAGATGTTTCAAAACCAGCAAGGTTGTATCCGAAAGATCTAAAAATTCAAGATAATGGAGGTTGCAAAAACTCTACGGAAAAAGTCCTCCTTCAAAAATGTTTGAGAACATGATAATCCCCCTAAAGCTAGACATGTTTTCCCCCATCCATCTTGGAAGCTTGCCTGTATTGTGGTTGTTGCTAACATCAAATACAGTAAAAGGGGAGGAGATCGATAAGCTATTTGGAAGTTTTCCCTCAAATTGCTTGTTGTCCAATGCTAAATACTGTAAGCGGGTTAAATTAGAAGTGAAAAGAAGGAGATATTTGGCCAGACAAATTATGTTTATATTGTGCAAGGGACCATAAGGGAGGAGCACAAATTGCCAATGCTCTGGGACATGTCCTGAGAAAGAAAATTAGAAATTATTGTTTGACAAGTCCAAAATCATTCAAGAATGGTAGGTCACCCTAAAGCAGGAGGAATTTGGCCCCCAAATAGGTTAAAAGACAAGTCTAACATTTATTAAGTTCGGAGGAAAGAATCACATGATATTTGTTGGAACTGGGCCGTCAAAGCGGGATATATGAAATTATCAATTTCAGCGGCAGGGGATTGGGGATGAGACGACATCATGAAAGGCCCTGCGAGGGAGGTTATTTTAGAGAAGAACTTCCAAATCGTGTATTGTTTTATAACAAACCAAATGGGAAAGGTTTACCCACGAGGTTGTAGTTGTGATTAAAAAACTACTCTCAGGGTCATATTGGTAGGAGGAAAGAAAATACGGAAGTTTCGCAAGCAAGATTTTTTGGACCAACTATTTGATAAAATTAAAACCTCAGTTGAACCTAGGAATCCTTGGTGAAACTCAATTTGTCAATTAAAATCTTTGTGTCACCTGCAAGGACCTTGAGCTTTGAATGGTTATTAAAAAAAAAGAGACAAAATGGATTGGGGATCTCGAAACGGTTATTGGAAAGGTAAAGATACTCCAGTGTTGTGAGATGACCAAGTGGAAGACAAAGCAAGATTTCCGCTCAACTGATTATGATTGAGAGGTCCAACAACTGATTGATGTTAGGGTTTCCCAATACATGACCGGAATTCATCCCCTTGAGATCATTGTCACTGGATCCAACTCTTGGAGGTGGTTAGGAAAGCTCACACCAACCTGTATGTGAAACACAAAAGAAGTAAGAGGCTTGCTGGGGATATTGCCACGACTACATAAGACACATTTAATTAAAAACGTGCAATTACTAGTTTATTAAGGGAAAGGATCAAAGTGTGAATACCTGTTCAGGTAGGCTTTCCCCGTAAGTCCACTGTTGAGCAATGACAAAACCCTTAGGGAAGAATTCACTTCAACATTTATTAAAAGAAAGTTGTTGTACAATGGATTTTTTTTTGGGAATAATCCAAATGCAAGGCCTTTAAGTGTTTCCAATCCTCGATCCTAAAAGCAATAGTTAAAGAATTATTTTTTTAAAACAAAAATGAATATTAGTTATTCTTCAAACTGAAATGAGAATTATACGTGTAGAATTTTCCACTATCCTGGTTACCTTTCTGTTGTTTATCAAATTGCGCTCAAGCCAAACTCCTAAAGCTGTCATATTATGAAATTCTACAATGAAAATTAAACATAGAATAAATAATTAAAATTCGAGAGTAAATGGCCCCCTACTTTTTAGTTTAGAAATTCTGTTTCAATTCGACTAGCTTATGCAGAGCTTACATTCAATTAGGAGGACAAATTCTTTTTGTCATTTCCATTGCAAATTTCATTCAAGAGGGTTGCTTTCAAATCAAGTTCTGGATTAAATTTCAATCAAGACTTACTATTTCATTGTTCAATTTTAGGGAAATTGGTCATGCCAAAACATGCCTTTTTATTTGGTACCAAAATATACATACCAAGGGTATTTAGGCTTATAAACATATACCACAACTCTTCTTACATTTTTATAGCACATATGGTGTGTACCTTAAATTTTCCCTTTACCAATCGGGGTGGTTGCCTAAGAAACTTTCGGCTGCAATGAAACCCAGTAGTTCAGAATATGCTAATGGTATTTATCCGACTGCATCATAAGGGCACAAAGCATTAGCTAACAGACCCACAAAAGGATTTAGTAGGGTACAGAACATTTAAATTGAAATAAAGAAGGAAATTCAACATAACAGAGAAATAACCGTGAGGCTCCGATCAGCCAAATTCAACAGGTATTTCTTTCTTCTTTTTATTTAAATAAAATGAACCTATCTTGAGGGATGTACTTGTGTCTCCTGTGATTAATTCGAACGAAATGTATTAAGATGACCTCAAAACAATATCTCATTTAAGAAAAAACGAGTGAAAACAAAAAAAACCATAAAAAAAAGCAAAACACAAGAAGCACAACTACCACGAATGTGGCTATAATGGGTAACCATTAACAAAAGTTCCTATTATTACCTAAATTCGTCATGAAATCATCAATGTTCATTTCAGTCATATCCCAGTCCAACAAGTTTTGTATCTAGCTCTGAGCTTTGATCTCAAGTCAAGAAAATGAAAAAGTATTCGTCGGAAACCGTAAAAACTCGATTGTCCTGTGGTGTGTCTCATAAGGGATGTGTTTTGTATCAATATTTTGGAATATTTTATGATATATTAGAAAGGAAAAGTTAAGGAGGAAAGATGAAGGGAAAAGGCTATTTTTTTTTTCTTTGGGTGTTCTATAATTTCCCTTTTTTTGATAATCTCTCTATAAAAAAAAAGAAAACTATAAACTCACTTTCACTGTAGATTTCTTTATATAATGGTTACACGTAATTTAGCGATTTAAGAGATTTAAGGCCATTCAAATTCAATAGAACACTATTACTGAAAATTATTTCCACTCAAACCAAGAAATCTTTAATATGTCAAATGTCCGCTTCAAAACCGTAAATTAATTACTAATAACGTATATAAAGGTCACAAACAACATACTGATAGATTGTCAGAAGAAAAAATCATTGCTAGTGCACTAGGAATATCAAAGGATAATAATAATATCATATAATAATAATAATAAAAAGCACTGTGATGCATTGGGCCCTTGTTTACTGATCTGGTCCCTTTAGATTATTGATTGAAATATCATCTCAACCTGTGGGCATTTGGCCTTCTTAATTATCACACAAGTCCATCAAATTAGTATCAATAATTATTTTATTACCATATTTTATTTCTTATATGATATGACAAAACTGACAATATTTCGCACTATTATAGGTACCACGCGGTCTTATAATTACTGTCTAACCGTTTGGGGTATAGAAGTAGTAAATAAATAAGATGCACGAAAAACATGTGATCCCAATAGCCTTGTCAAATGTTATTAAAACAAAAAACTGCACACACAAATTGATGTGCATGTGATGATTAATTGTAATTAAACCAACACAAGCCCACTAGAGAGAATATCGTCCAGTAATTTGGACACAGTACGGGTCATAAAAGTTTGCCTTATGTCATCATTTCCTTTTGTAGAGGAATTATGTCGGGATAAAAAATCCGAAAAAGAGGTAGTCCCTAATTGTGTAATTTTTTCACTAGAGCTCTTAATTGGGTTCATAAAATGAAACATGGGATTCAAAAGTATGGTCCATTGGACCTTGGTCCTAGTCCACATTTACCAAATGTGAGACCAAAAGGCAAAACTTCAATAAAAATTGTGACGTGGATGTGAAAGAAAAAAAACCATAAATCACAAATATTTTATATTAATTTTATATTATATATGAGTGTGTTTAAGATGAGAATATTATAGTGAATGTGCGGTAAGCATAGACAGATAAATTAGAAAATCTAACATTCGTGATATGGTAGGGAGTTGACCAATTGAGGAGAGCTAAGAGATAATAGACATAAGTGGTTCGAAATTATATGTTGTGGGGCAACTTATCCGGTCGTAAGAATAACGGAATGATTTAGGTAGTAACACACAGGGGAGGGGTTAATCGAAGTAACTTAAGATGTAGTGTAAAAAAGAAATATGATTGAATTAAATATCGGAGCACATTGGGACCCTTGATCGAGTTCAATACGTAAAAAGATCAGTAGCCGACCCCAATTAATTGGAACAAACGCTTGGTTTGGGTAGATTTGTTATTTTCTTCTTATTTTCCGTTTAATTCAATTTGGTTGGTTTATAATATTTTTAGATACAAAAATCTTTTAAGGGTAATGCTTTTCATAAATTTGATAATGGAGGTTTCTTTTTAAGTAGGCTTTAGTTATGGGCACTTAAAAAGAAAAAATTTAGATCACTTTTTTTAAAAAAAAAAAATTACAATTAATAAAAAAAGCAAAGATATAATTAGTTTATGAATAAATTAAGATATTCTTAGGGGTTTGTTTTCTCCTCCCGTGCACTCTCTATCCTCCCCACACCTTCTCTGTTTTTCTTTTTATTCAAGTTCATCGTTACCCCATTCTGCCTTATTTTCCCCCCCCCCCAGTTCCTATTTCGCATCCTACTCGGTGCCTGTCACCTTGTCTTATCTTCCCTTTTTCCCCTTAGCCTACCTACTACTCCCGTTCCTTATTTGTTTCCAACGGAAAATGGATAAAACTCTCTATACTTAATTAGTGTATTTAAAAAAAGAAAAAGGAAAAACCCTATATATTAATGACATTTTTGTCATTTTGGCCAAAAAGTAACGACAACCAATTCAACTCGAGGCATGGAGAGTGATAATAGTTTCAAAAAGTAAAGATCAATAATATTCTGAAACCACAGCGAAGTTGACTGGATTGTCAAAAAATATTAAGGAGGTCAGTGAAATTTTACCCCATTCAAAAATATAATGGAGTATACAAGCAAGACACCCGATAGTTTCCGAAATTGGACAAGAAGATATTATCCGAATACCAAAGTGAATGATATAATTCATTGTTATGTGACCCCATTACACTCAAGTAAAGCATGAACTATTAGTTCTTAGTTTAATTTATCAAAACTTATCATCGGAAGAGGAACATGAGGATTGTGAACTTTGTCTACACATAATGTGAAAATAGATGTTTCGTGTAGCATTTTATATGGACTTTTACCTCTTGTTGATTGATCCGTTCAAATGGTTGCCCCATAGGCCAAGTCTTGAGTGATGAAAGCATACCAAGAAATTGGTAAGATGCTATTATACATAAGTTGAAATCCATGTAAGAAACTCCAACTGGCCAACACAGAAGGCAATCGTTCAAATCCTGCGAAATTAATTTCGATTTCAAGTCAAATCTAAGGCTCCATTTTTAAGAAGTAGATTTCAAATTAAAACGAATTTACATAAATTATTCAATATATAATAGTTTAAACTTAAACTATGATAGTTTCTATATTGGTTTCAACGTTGAGTTTATGAAAAATGGGGATGACAGTTTAATAAGGATGTGCATATGATTAAGGATTTGATGAGGGACAAAGAAAAAAAAAAGAGAAAAACTAAATCTTAATCCAAAAATAACTTTTATAGTGATTAGCAATCCTTCATGATATAGATTTGGAGCTTTACAAAAATATATCTCTTTACTTTAATCCTGTTATTCCCACTCTATTTTACAAGTCACATATAAATAATTCTTATATTTTTGTTTATGCTAAAAAAAAAAACGTTAAATACTTTGTTTGAAACAATATATATCCCAATGGAATTAGGGCCGTATTTGATTTCATATACGGGATAAAGTTGTAATTAAAAAAAAACCCACGGTTTTGGGTGTCCGGATGCAAAATGGTTTGCATTTAGAAGTTCCCGTAAAAACAACACCAGGTAGTTAGTAACGCTTTTAGTTTAAAAGCGATGGAGTGAATGGTAATGTGAATCTTTCATAGAGTTTATGACCAAAAGTCTCCTTTTGGGACTCTGCCCAAGAACCCCAAAAAACGCACTAAACAACAAGAAGCCGGTCAATTATGACATATTTGGTAATCAGAGACAAATGTCTGTTATTAATATACCTGAGTGAGTTAGTGAAGCCATCAATGCGATTGAAACTCATATCTAGCTCCTGCAGTTTGTCGAATTTCTAAAATCTGCCTTCCAAGTCAAAAAAAATGAAAGAGTTAGCTAGACTAAACCAGGAATATGGCCATGTATATATTATCAATTGGTGGAATAAAATGAAAAGATGATGTAAAAAGATATGTGGTATTGGGGTGCGAGCAGTTTTCGGTTCACCTAATAAATAATTGCAAAGCGAAGAGTTCAAACTCACATCGATATGGATTTGTTCATATAAACTGGTTATCACTTAGAGTAGAGTACAACATAACTTCTAGAAATATTATAGAAGCAAACACATGGACAATGCACTAGCTGTTTCTTATTCGAGATCACAAAATCTTCGTTGGAAGCCAACTCACTACTGAATTCTATGTAAGTCGGACTTTCAAGTTCTTCAATGGAAGAAACTTCGAGCAATCACGGTACCAATCTCCTAAGTGCCAAGCCAAAGGTTATGGAGCGGAGAGAGGGATCACCGCCCCGTTGCGGTATTACACTTGAATCTTTTCCATTCACAATAATCCATCAAATTGTTATCAATGTTACATTTGATTATTATCTATGTGAACAATCAGCGAAGATAACGTTTCGTATTATTATGTTCCAATGTGAGTCTTATTAATTAATTGTCTAACCGTTTTGGGTATGTAGTGGTAAATAAATAAGATGCCACAAAAACATTGTGATCCCAATAGCCTTGTTCAAATGTTATTTAGCTGCACAAAATTGATGTTCATGCCATTATGATAATTTCGTAATTAAACCAACACAAGCCCACTTGTAAACAATGAGGTTAAAATAGTAACCTCATTGATTCGAATTCAAGATTTTTATTATTTTTTTTTCTTTTGTTCAACATCAAGAAATATATTAATGATGGGTTCTATGAGAAATATCTTCAAGAATTT
>VIGQ01001548.1:27500-31078 GCA_009663005.1 Actinidia chinensis | reverse complement strand
TGGAATTGCTATTTTGGCCCATTGTGATGGGTCAAGTTTCGTTTTCAAGTCTTATTGGGTTGAGCCCATCCTTGCCCGTATATCTAATATATTATGTATTTTATATTATTATTTATGCAATTATTTAAAAATTAAAAAAATGGCAAAAATAAAGAAAATTTGTTATATTTTATTTGGCATCATGTTTGGACTAGATTTAAAAATATTTTTTATATAAATTTTATAGTTAACGTGATCAATTTATTTTTTAAATTATACAAAATCTTTAAGCACTATAGAAAATTAGTTATTTAGATTTTTCAAAATTACTATAGAAGATGAATGGTATTATCAATTTCAAAGAGAAAATTAGAATTAATAAAATATAAATATCTAAATATACTATTTAACATTTAGAGTTTGAACAAATGAGTTTAATGGGCAGACTTGAGAATTAAAAAAATTTAAGGGCTTGGGAATTCAATATCAAGCCACGTCAGGTTTGGCCGAGCTTAGGTAGACAAAACGGAGTCGCAGAAATTTTTGACACGACACGATAATACGACTTGAACCATACACAAAATTAGCGGGTTATGATTCACTATTTATGACACAAAACAAATATATGACACGACCAAAAAACACGAAAAATAAACAAGTTGATTTAGTGTCAAAGACTCTTAACCCAAATATGACACGCATAAGACTTTTAAATGAATGATTACTTGTTCTTAACGAGGGCATGGAAACCCGGATCACAGATTTATGGCTAGCAAAGCCGGTCCCGGATGCGAATGACCATGTCACAACTTCCAATCTCCCCGAAATAGTGCGGTACGTTATTCCATAGTACTTCCACTCGCTCAAATTCTCAAAATAGTGCGATACAACTTTGGGGTACTGGTGATGGGTAAGCAACCATTTGATGAATTTTTCCAACATACATCTGAAATGAGTTTGGTGAAGTGGATGTGAAATGTCATGACTTCTGACATCCAAATACGACAATCGATCCTAAATTGATGGCGAATGGGTATAAGAAGCAGATGCTCTTGTTCTCACAATTGCTTGCTTTTGAACTTGTGAGAATCCTGAAGAGGGCTAACAAGAAGGATGTGAGGCACACGTTGACTCAGATCAAGCACTAGGAGCGCTAGCAATTATTGAATAAATGTGAGAGAATAACAATGCATGTGATGAAGAATGTGAGAGAATGCATGTAAAAGGGCTAGCAATTATTGGTTGATGCTCTTCTATGGTTTTATTTATCCTTGCTTGTATTACTGTGTGTGGCTGTGGATTGTGATATACGGTGATCAAAACAGGTTGGCTACTGTTTTTGAAGTAGGTTTGTGCTAAAATACCCCTGATTTTCTGCATTCCTGCGTAGACGCTGAGTTGTTTGCTGTTTTGAGGTCGAGCTTTCATAGTTTGATGGTCATAGGTGATGCTGCTCCTAGCTGAATGGCCAGGTGTCTGCTTGACCGCTTCTTTCTTTTGACGATGGGATCAGCTTATTTGGCTTACATCCTGTTCGTGTTGTTCTTAGTGATAGGGTTTCTCTTTGTTTTTTAGTATAGTTTTTTTTGGTTATTGTGTAATCTTGTTCACTTTGTTTTTTTGCTTCTCCTCCCTTGTATAGTCTAGCCGCTTGCGAAATTTATATTTTCTTTCATTGACCGCTTGATTTACCACCACCCCACCCCACCCCACCCAAAAAAAAAAAAAAAATTGTTAAGGTAAAATATTTTTCCCATAAGGTGTAAATTTAGCATGTCTGTGGCCTAAAAGTGTTACTTATTCTTGTACGTTTTGAATTTTGAACCAACTGATATAAACTTGTCATGTTCATGCTTGGAACCGTGCCTTTATCATTTTGATGTCGTGCCTATTTTATTACCTGTTTATGTTGTGCATGTGCCCCAAAACAGTAGGATGCCCAACCATCGTGGTCGTGTGTGCCCCATTATTATCATGCGGAATCTTTCACTCCGAACGCTAGCCAACATATCCAGAACCGAGTGTCATTCCCTCATGTACAAGTTCATGAAGAATGGAAGGTTACAAACTGTAGTGAATCAGGTTTCGATTGGGATTAGACAGCTTGTTTGGTTGGCACAGCTAATATGGTGTTTGTTAACTCCCTCTGAGATTGGATTTGTAATTCATCAAATTAGCTGAATTTGTAATAACACCCTCGCCCATTATTACAAATCCAATGGGTATAATTTAGCCCTAAAATTACTAAAATACCAATAAGTAAATAAAACAATAGAATGTTGTTAAATTAAGACACTATTATATAATATTTATGGATGTAAAGTCTTTTATGCCTCATAAATTACTTGTTTAGTGCCAATTTTGCTTGTTAACGAGGATTCTTGTTTGGCTAGTATGTTATATTTTACAATTACTCCCTCTAGTGGCATGTAAAAATGTCTAATTTTATAACTTACAATAATTGAGAGTGATAGGTATTTTTATTTTGATGTTATTATTGTTGTTAGTTAATGATATGGATGCTTAGTTAAGAATTGTTCTTTTTTTATTTATATATGGAGTAATTTTAGTTAAAAATTATAATATAAGGACAATATTAAAAAACATAAAAAAAGTGTTTAATCCAACATTTATATCCATTGTAAAACAAATAAGTACATATTAAGATTTCACATAATTGGTAATCTAACTTAGTCCGACTGAATTTTTAATCTGCCAAATTCAATCTCCAAAATAAACATGGCCTCAATATAATTAGTGATCAGCACTATACAATGAATGAAGCAGATTCAATCCGACTAACTCCATACACGGTAGCATCCATATATATGCATATTCATAGTAAAACCGATATAATTTAGAAAATGGCAAGAGTTATTAAGTTTTTTCAGTTATGCAATACCACCAGTATTGGGAACTCTTTCGCAGAACATGGTCATGGCGTACTTTGCCCCATAACAAACACAGCCTTAAGGTCAGTATTAGTAAAAACCTACAATTGAACCCTCGGTCTATTGTTCGGTTAACACAATATCTTACTATCAGAAATAAATAGAAGATGTTTACATTCTATTAACAGTTTCCGCATTTTGTGTTGGTACTATCACTATTTTTTCAACATCACCACAATCGTTATACAACAACAAACAATCTTACATGCAGAAAACATCAAGTCCTCTGCCTCACCCTCCTGCCATTGGTGTCACCACCATCTGAAAGTTGGGCCCAAACACTTCGCGATTTTCCACCCCCACTACTACAATCCTCACAACCTGCCACAGTCTTCAAGAGCTCAGACTGAAGTGATGGGCAGTTTTCTTTAAGGTACTTGAACCATCAGATCGCATAACAGCTGCAATAAAAAAATCCAAGCCAGATTCAGAAATGAAAATTTTGCACAGAAACTGTTGCAATAAATCAACCAATTAAACAACGAAAAAATATTGAACCCTTCACAATAAACTATGTATAATTTTTTATTATATTTTTAATTACAAGTAATTGAATACCCTTCACAATAAATATTGAACCCCCAACTCAGCCAAAGCCCAAACCCATCCCAATAAAAATTGAACCCCCAACTCATGAGCCAAGCCCAA
>VIGQ01001548.1:0-15000 GCA_009663005.1 Actinidia chinensis | reverse complement strand
AATTTTAACCAAATGAATCTTCTTTTCCCCTCACCATCTCACCAAAGGAAACCTCTTTGAAGTTTCTCCAATTTGTTTGCAACACTAACATGCATCTTATAGCAAGACATGAAGTAAATTGGTAAGTTTGACAATGCTAACTTAATGAGAGTTAATCTACCTCCAATAGATAGATATCTCGATTTCCAATCGGCTAGTCTCTTCTTAAATCTATCTATGAAAGGCTGCCATGTTTTTATTCGCTTTGGATATGCACCAATGGCATATGAGATACTTTGAAAGGGATAAACTATTACCACATGCAGTTTAAAACAAGCCTCCTCCATAAAATTGCCGCTCCAAAAACTCGACACCACATAGATACTCTTCTTGAAATTAATTTTCAGCCCGGACAATAATTCAGAAAACATCTAAGGATTCTATTTAGCGGTCAAAAAGCTCCTCCATATTAGCCTAACAAAAGAGAAGAGAATCGTCAGCAAAATTGAAGACGAGTTTATACCTATACCCCTTTCAGCCTAGACAGGAAGAACATCAACCATGTTTTCGACTTCCTTGGCTTATGGGAAATCACTAGCCGTAAGGAAAAGTGGCCTCCTTTCCCCACTGAAAACCCAACACTTTGGCACATCCCCATGACCGACACCCTTACCGAGCCAATGTAACATAGCTAATCACTTTTTATACCCTAACTGGTGCCCTGGTTCTCCCAACAAATCAATCTTCAGAATATACGCTTTCCTGCCCTAGCATATTCCACAACCTTCATAATTAGATCGACCTTATAAATTAAAAATCACTACGTGCGTCTTTAGAATCCTAAAGATAGAGAGCACTTTGGAAAATCAATGTGACCACACTCTACCACCGAGCAAACGTCTTCGTGAGGGGGTCTCAAGTTCCAATCCTTAAAAACATTTCCAACCCTAGCAATGAATTTCCAATTCATGACCGAATAGCACCAATCTCAAGGCGCTAAGAGTAAAACACAGTATGCACATTAACATGGCAGTTCACAAGATTAAGCAAAGCACGTACCGTTTCATTGTCACAAAAGGCAAGGAAAATACTTTTAAAAACTAAGTTACTAGCATTTCGGCTGTTGAGTAGCAAAAAATTTGGGACTCGTATCCATAACTTTCTAGTGAGGAGTAGTTTGCCCTTTAAACTTCTCCTACGAAAAGCACAAGATTTTACAGAAATCTCATTTTTAAAATACTTCCCTCTGTAATTCAAACCTACCAGTTTTAATTTCATTACAGAAATACTTTTGTCAAAAGAACACACAAAAATAAATTAGGTTCTTTTGCTTGCTACTATTAGGCCATCTCCAATCCTGACTCTCCTTTTTTACATCAAATGAGTAAAAAAAAATTGGTTACACCATTGATTTGGGATGAACCCCTCCAATGGGTTTTCATCATATCTTTTTGGTGAAAACTAGTTTCCCCCTCAATTTGATTCACTTTGGTGAAAGTGATAAAGCTCAATTTTACCTATTTTCTATCTATTGGATTCCATTCAAATCCTTCATCAAATTATCCGCATTAAAATTATGACAACAGGATAGAATATTAGATAATAGCTAGAATAGAGGTGAAAAACCTACCACATGCGGCCTCGGACTCAAAGGTGTAGGGGCCGCTTCGAGTGAGCGATCGAAATGGCTATGAACCTTGTGCTTACCCCTTGCCATCTGCGCAGCAAGGTGAACTCAAACAATCCGACGTCGGTGCCCTCACTTGGCCAGGGCAATGAAAACCGATACGTAAGTGGAATTGGTCCTCCGGATTCTGCCGTCAGGATAGAAATATAATGGCCCATGGTAGCTCCGACGGTGAAGTGTCGCTGGCGATGTGCTTTTCCGACCCCATGCCTCGGCAAAAGACTTAGCCGGATCACGAACCGTGCGAGCCGTTGAACAGGTCCGGTCACCGACCGCGAGCTGTCGGCAAGACGCAGGAGGGTCTTCTCCGGCGTTGCAGTTATATCCGAAATTCCTCAAGTCAGAGCTTGGAAAGGGCAAGGAGGGTAATGGAAGGGGGGTATGGATGCATGAAAAAGAGTTATGGTGTTTAGGTTTGGATGTGAGAGGTGAGGTTTTGGAAGATTTGAATGGTGATGTCGGATTTTGAGACTCTCCGAGGAGAGGGCTGGAGATGGAGGGCGTCCATTATACGTTTTTTATTTTGTCTCAGTGAGACAGATGTTAATATCCTCTGTCTCTCTCTCCATCTTCATCTATATCTATCTTATCTCTCTCGTTTTCTATATAAAAAATCACATTAGGGCATATCATTAGAATTTTATAAATTTAAAAAAATAGGATAGGATATAAAGTTATAACAAAGATACATTCCATGCATTACGTAGTACATTACATAAAATAGAGAAACAAATTAAAAAATATAATAATTTGCAAAAGTATTGCCCTAGTTGAGACAAAACTGTAGATAGTTTGAAGGAACCCGTGTCCGAGGACACTGGACATTAAAATGTTGGATAAATTATAAAACACGATATAGAGTTATGACTGTATTTTTACATAACCAATTTATTTCTACACGTGCCCCATTTTTATGAAATAGGTCCTAAACAAAGACAAATTTTCAAGTAACATAAATATATTTTAGACTTTTAAAAAAAAGCAATAAATTTTTTTTTAAAAAATTAGACTAACGTAAAGTCATCATAATTAAACATGTTAATCTTAAATTAGTTAGAGAAATATTTATCTACGTCATCGAATATGGAACATACAAGAAGGATCTTTTGTTTGCTTTACTTTCCAGTGGAAGAGGCAAACTGTTAGTCACATCAAGAGCAGGTAAGAACCACATCAAGAGCAAGTAAGAATCGAATAGTTTGCAAAAAAAAAAAACAAAAAAAAAAAAACAAAAAAAAAAAAAAAAAAAAAAAAAAAAAAAAAGCTTGACAACAGGGTTGTAGGATTCGAAAAATCAACTTCAGGTCGTTGATAAACCACTTTAGACATAAGCGAGTTTTATAACAAGCTATTGACCTATTAGGATTTCTCTTAATTCGATAGAGCCACTTGTACCCAATAACGTTTTGTGGGGGGGTTCATGGAATGAGAGACCGGGTGTGATTGGAAAAGTAACGCATTTATTTATCACTCATTGGATTGGACCCTGCATGATGTTGATGGGCCTATTGAAGGTGAGGGTTCGGTGGTTGGAGAGATGGTAGTGGTGTGGAAAAACTGGAGGTGTTTTGATTGTAATGTTTGTTACGTAGCTATATTATAAGGGGGGTTTTAGCTAGATGGGGAAGAATGAGAGGAATAGGAGATGAGATTACTTACCATATGAAGGATTGGACGATCCCTAGATAGGCGTGGAGGAAGAGCCTAAGGATGAAGATGTCCTGGTTAGAGAGTTAGACCTGCCAAGAAGGAGATTTACCATGCGAATTAAAAGGATGGCAGAAGGGGAGAAGATTTCGTCTTGGAGAGTAGAAAAAGACGAGCAGATTGGAGATATTTGAGGCATCCGAAGTTTAATGGTGAAGAATTAGAGTGATATCAAATATAAAGATATGGGAGTGGAAAATTTGGAAGGAGGCATGATGAGTTCGGTTAACCAAGTGTCTAAGGAAGCAAGAGAAGGGCGACTGCAGTATGAAAAGTTTTTATTTTGGAAATGAAAGGTATTTTCACAAAAATCACATTGTCAGAGGGTGAAACGAGTTGAAGAGTTATTTGTTGGAAGGAATCAAGCCAAGATAGGCATGATTGGGACATTCAGTGGCAACAACACACAAGGACGAGATCATGGTTCGAGTTTGTGAGAGGTGTAGGGTCTTAACCATCGGTAACAAAAGATAATCAATATTTTTAGGACCCAATAAATAATGAGGTGATTTGCTTAAAGAGATGAAATAAGGAGATTTGTTACATTTGATTGGAGGGGGGGGGATGGCATCGGTTGATGGATAAAACTACAACTGATGAAATGCTAAGGTCCAATATTTTGAGCAGAAATGGAAAGCATGATAAAGCAAAATAAGAGAGTTTTCAACAACATGGACATGTTTTATACTAAGTTGTGACATGTTCAGAGGTATGAAGGAAGAGATTTGAGGATATGAATCTAACCCGAGGAGAGAAAAAATGACCGGAGAATAGTGGTTCGCCGCTGACATTTGTATAAACAGTTTGAATTGTTGTAAAAAGTAATGTTATAAAGTTTAAAAGGTTGAACACTAAGGTAACATCATATTTAGTTTTGATTGGATAAAGACGTGTATTTGTAAAGTAATCACAAAGACAACATAATAAACAAAAATATTCCAAGGAAATGAGAAAGAATCATGTTCCCAAACATCCATAAAAAGATTTTTTAAAGGTATAGAACAATTTAATGATTAAACGCCAAACAAAAGTTTGGGGCTTTTATTACATAAACATGCATTGCTAGAATTACCAAAAGAGCTAGACTTAGATAAAGGTATGTTATTGAGAATTAAAAATTGGAGGATGGGTAAAGACGACGATGTGCCAAACAGCCTAATTGGTTGAAGAGGGGGACTTGACATGGTTGCCAGAGGGCTAAGCATTGTGGTGAAAAAGATGGTCTAGTCACTAAAGGTGGTCACTCATACACGTTTCCTATACCTATCTGCGCACCAAGGAGTCCCATCATCGCTCCCAAAAGTGAATTTTGGCCGTAGTGTAAGGGTCGCGAAGTAGTAATAACTCGAAATACGAGTATCGACTTCACGACTCAGAATCAATTGATTCAATCAATCAAGTTTCTCAGAATTTCAATGGAGGCTTCATATAACTCAAATCCTTCGACTACGTCGTGAGTCTCGAATTCGGAAGATTTAGCTTTTAAAACCAATTGTTCTTACAATATTCAACTTCTAAAATAAATCTGGTTGTTATAATTATGATTGTGCATCATCGATTCGTGCAACGCATATACTAAACCCAATTCACGCATAAACATTACAAGGCAGCGTATATATTGAGTCAACAATTCACGTATAAGCGTTACTGAACATAATAAGACACCTAAGTTTTTAAAAGTATTTAGAATGAAAGAAGAAGAAGATTAAATATTAAGAAGATCTAATGGTGAAACCAAAATTACCTCTAATTTTCATTCTCGATCCTTAATCAATCTTCATAATCGATCCAGAATTGAGAAAATTAGTCAATCATGGCGATGAAAAGCAAACAACGATGTATTGAAAGTATTATGGTATTTAAAATTGAATCTGAATGACAAATATTGAAGCATTTTCAAAAATAAATTAAAATCTATGAGAATTATTTAAAACTAAACTAAAAACTGTAAAGGAAAACTTAAAATAAAAACATATCCGTTTCATAAACGACGAGAGGTATATATAGACTCGTTAATTAAGCCCCAAATAGGATTAGAAATCATTGCCCAGTTTTTTCTAGCAGTTCGAAACCCCCCAAATGCCTTGTTGTCCCATCGTTGAATGATAAATAAACAATGTTCGCTTAGCGTTCGAACACCTCTGCCAGCGTTCAACGTCACTGTTCACCTAATAAACTTCCATCTTTAAATTTTGACCACATTTGAAGTCGATTTTGTAAAATAACTTAATACAAAATTGTAACCTTGAAATCTTCTTTCCAACGCATTAAAAAATAAGCTCAATTAGATATAGAGTAGTAAAAGCTATGGTCAAAATACTGAGACAGATTTTTTAATGAAAACTACTAGCGTTAGGAATGCTGGATTCCCTTGCCTTTTGGAGCAGTCTAAACGCTCAATGTTAGCTAAGGGGGAAAACTAGCGTCGAACGGGGGGTTTCCCCCAATTGTTTACTTCGAACGCTAAGAATTGTGCATTTTCTGAGTTTTTCAGGGGTCTCAGTGCGTTCGAACGTTGCATAGGAGGGTTCGAACCCAAAACCAAAAAAATATTATTTTTTTTTCATTTTTTAAGCCATCATTCGAACTTCCAAATTTCTGTGTTCAAAACAATTTATATTTTGAGCCATCTTCGATTTTTTCTTTTTTTCTTCTCTTCTATTTTGAAATCTTGGCGTCCATATCCGCCAATGCTCGTTAGACGTGAATTTGGTATAACTTGGTGAGATCTTTTCAATGGCGCATTTTTCTTTCTATTCTAAGTTGCGAGTGAAAACTTACACAATTTCCGAGATAAAGATAAATTCCAGTAAAGTAACGGTCATTTGATATATTAACACGCACTCCAATTACTTTTATGGCTTTAAATTCTCTTTTTATTAATATTTATCTGCAATAAACTCAAACAACTTTAAATACGAAAATTCGATTAAAAAAGACTAATTAACAATCTAAGTTCAACTTAGGTTAGTTTAACGGGTTTAACTACAAGTATGCAGGTCCAATTCAACTCCCAACTAACATTTGATAGCCCTAGCAAAACTAACAAAACACATAACATAATATCTCCTTTCGTAAGAGTCCCGAATGCATTTAATGTATGCATCAATAGTTAAACCCTAGGTTACCTGTAATGGATGAGTGAGTGTCTCGTGAGGGCTTCCAATGATGATACCCACAAATATCCACATTATGCAATGTATCAAAAATAATTTAACAATAGCTTTCAACACAATACACTACAGCAATTTAAATCAACCGTCAATCATGTCAAATTACATCTGTACTATAAGTTTATTTTGTCAAATATAATATTAAATGAGAGATTTAAATGTGAATTATGATTAAAGTAGGATTTTCAAAAGATCAACATAACAAAACCGACAGCCTCGATTCAAAACTCTCAAGTCATATACTCTCAATAATAGAACACACAAGTTACCTCAAAGGATTGCTCATTATATGAGTAAGTGTAAAAGTAATGTAAAGAGAGCAATCTTAATTTCAAAAACCGTGAAAGTGTAAAGTGTATCGACTTGGTATAACTTCACGAAGGAATATTCACGGTTAATATAACAGTTGTGAATTTGACATGATGCCTTTTAAGTGGAGAATAACTCAAAAACTCCATGCAATTTCGGTATTGGAAGCCTTTATGAATTAAGAGTAGTCCAATAAAGTAGAGAGAATTAGTAAGTAATAGATATCAACATATACATTGGCCACTTACACATGCGAACTAATAAAAGGTACACTAAACTCTCTTTTCATATTTTCAACTTCTTCAGAATCATATGGAATTCTTTTTTTACAACAATTTTTTCCTTCCTCCCCCTCTTTTGTGTTATTAGGTTTTCCTTCCTCCAATTTTCTCAACTCTCAAAAAGTATGAATACATTCTTCCCCCTAAAATTTAGGTAAACTCATATTCAAACATGTTTTTTGAGATCATTGTATCGTAAGACCAAAAAGAATAACAAAAACGGAAAAAAAAATTTACGATATGCCCTCAATTGTAACGGAATCTATAATTGTGCAAATCAAACAAATTTTCAACATGTAAAAGGTTGTCAAAAATTTCAAAAGTTCATATTAAACAAATAACATGTAAACCAAATTCAAAAATATTAAAACTATTCAAAAAATAAAGTTCAACAAATTTCCTTGAGTAAAGACAAAATCGTTCACAAAAACGATTTATGCCTCTAAATCTCATAAGGTATAAATATTCATTCCATAAAGTCATATAGACTTTATAACAATTTACTTTAAAAAAACGATTCGGCTCGTGTACGTTATCATCTCTTCTATATTACACAAAAAAATAAAGTATATTTAAGATGCAAGGACTGAATTGAAATAATAATCCACTAAACTATAATAAAGCAAAGTTACTAGTTGCTTAACTATCTTTGAAAATAAACACAAGGATTTAGATTATGGTCCAAAAAACTATGAAGGAAAGTCTCAACACATCCATTTAATATTATGAAATAACACACTATAAACATGGAATGCGAAGAGTCACAATGTAATTCAAAAGGAACCAAAAAATCGACCTATTTCGAATAACATCCAATATATAATGAAATGAAAAACAAACCTGTTTCACAAACTCATAATCATAAAAGAATGATTTTGCATTAGACAAATCAAAAAGATAGCAACACTATTTATATATTCAAACATTAGCCACGAATTAATAGCATCCAAAACATATCAACAGTATTTTTTTTTATTAATGAAAAATTAAACTATCCTGAAACAAAACAAAAAAAAATTCATGCACTACGAAATATCCCCCAACTAGAGATAAGCATTATCCGAAATGTGGAAAAAAAAATGACACAACGATGGAGGGGTGGGGGAAAGGCGAAAGGGTGGAATAACACCCCCTTCCCCCCAACTAGGGTTAAAGTATCCCTAAGTCGACTCTATCTAAACTCTTATTATACAACATACATAGAAGGCATTAGATTTCAATTCATTAAATAGGCAGTGGATCATGTAAATCCACTTGCCAACTCCTCCTTGCTCAAGCTCAAGATAGGGTTTCAAATGATACCATTAACTTTAAAAATATGCCAATGAAAGGTTCGGGCCATCTACTTTGAAATTAAATAAAAATAAGTGAATCCAGAATTGTATAGATGAGACCCTTTGACCAATGTCGAAAGATTTACGCAAAATATATTGGTCCTACACAATCTCACTTCGCTTTTCTAGGTTGACGGTATTGAGTTTTTGGTAATCTAAATTACATTCTCCAAACCCATTTGGAGCCAATTGTGGTTTAGGAGAGAAGGTAAAGGTTTTCTTTTTGGATGGGGGTTTCTCAAAAGTAGGGGTCTAATGACCCATATGCAATGTAGTCTTAATGAAGTTTTACCTCATAATTGGTCTTACTTCCGATGATTGTGAATTACCCATAGTTAAAATAATTTGTCTCTAAGGTATATTTCCAAAAGAAAGTTTAAGCCAACCCATTCCTACAATGAATAATGGTTTTAAAAGTTGCTAAAAATGGTCGTCCTAAAATAAAAGAAATATGATGCTTAGAGATTGGACTCCACAGGTTGGATATCTAAAATAATAAAATCAACCGGATAGTAACTGGATCAACTTGAATAAACACATCCTCTATGATACCACCTAGGGGACCCTAACAGCGATACGGCTAACTCGAGTGTAATACGGTTGGCTTAAGTTCTTATAGACCTAGTTCTTTATAAACAAAATATGGAAGAAGATTTATGCTAAAACTTAGGTCAGAAGTGCTCAATCGATTCTATAACCCCCTATTATACACGAAATTGTAGGACAACCGGAATCCTTATATTTCGATACAGATTAGCATTCAAGGATTGCACTTTGACTCTCATTCATCATCTTCGTCTCTTTGACATGCAACTTAATTTTAATAGTACACAAGTCCTTCAAGAACTTGACAGAGAAAGGTATCTTCTTAATGGCATCTAACATAGGAATGTTAATTCGAACTTGTTTAAAGATATCATAAATTTTAATATTCAAATTCGCTTTACTCGCCTTAGTCAAACTATGTGGGAATGGAGCGTATTTCAAATTTTCCATGGTTACCTCATTAGATGTTTTGTTAGATGACTTAGAATTACTCTCATGTTCTTTCTCCTCACTCTTTTTCTTTTTGCTCTCATTCTTTTTATTTCACTCTTTCTACCTATGACCTAACCCCCTAGACTCACCATTTTTCCTATGATTACCTCTTTTGGAGCAATGATTTTACCAATTTTCTTTCCATTCCTAAGGGTCGTGATGGCTTGTGCCTGCTCATGTATTTCTTTAATGTAATTTGTAGGCTTAGGGTTTTGTTGGGGTTGAGTAGGGAATCGCCCTTGTGTTTGTTATGCCATGATGAAATTTTCAAGTAAAGAGTTCATCTTCCCATTTGTTGTTCAATGTTGTTGTAACAGATTGACTAAGTCTCCCATAGCTATTGTTGTAACAGATTTGTGGACTGAGTTGATGCATAACTCATGATCCTCATTTTCCTCCTATATGGAGGTTGGTTATTGTGCTTGTTGTGATGCCAAGATATGGTTGTGGTGCAAGGTATGATTGCGGTTGTGGTGGATGTTTTGAGGATTTTGTAAAAATTGTTTGATGTTTGGTTGTCACTCTTGGCCCACCCAAATTAGGGGTGGTTCCCCAACTCGAGTTATATGTACTTGGAGAAGGATTATTACTCACTTCATGATGAAAAATTGATTTTTCCCACCCCCCCCCGCCCACATGACTTGCCCACACGCTTATTTCCCCTCGCAACAATTGGACAAATTAGTACAATGGTCCATGTGTCACATTGTTGAGGGTCTCCTATCGTAAAAACTGAGGCAGCCTTAGCAAATGTTAAAAGCATCGCTATGCTTTGACAGTGCAGTGAACTTAGCATTAAATTATCTTCTACTGTCAACGTGATATAGTGCCGACGTGTTGTGTGGGTATGACAGTGAAAAATTTAGACACATTATTAGTTCTCGGACAAGCCCAATCACTAGTCAAATTAGCCAAGTAATCAAAATATTCATAGGCTTGAAAATTGATTTACCGCATTGACTTGCCCACACGCTTTTTTTACCCTCGCCACAATTGGACACACATTAGTACCATGGTCCATTGTGTCACATTGTTGAGGTATCCTTTGTAAAACTTGTGGCAGCCTTAGCAAATGTTAAAGCCTCCGCTTGCTTTGAAAGTGCAGTGAACTTAGCATTTAAATTATCTTCTGCTGTCAACTGATATTTAGTGCCGACGTGTTGTGTGGGTATGACAGTGAAAAAAAAAAAATTAGACAAACATTATTAGTTCTCGGACAAGCCCAATCACTAGTCAAAATTAGCCAGTAATCAAAATATTCATAGGGCTTGTTCGGTTATTTAGTTGGATACGTTTCCCCGCACACAATGGACTCGACAAATATCTTCATTGTGGGGACATGAAGCGAATATAAAATATTAATTATATGGAAGAGATATGAAATTATGATGTGGACATACATAAGGGTCCTTAAAATCTCTCTCAAACTTGGAGAAGAAACTCTCGTCACTATTCGGTTCGGTTAAAATTGAGAAATAGGGCCACGTCGTAGGCCTCACATGAGATTTCGGAAAAAAATCTTTTTCAGAACTCCCTTCCAATGTTATTCCATGACTGAATAGACATAGGTAGCAAGGAAATAAACCACAATTTAGCTTGTCTTTAAGAGTAAACCAAAAGAGTTTTAAAGCAAGACTTTCTCGAGGACATGCGTTGTCTTGAACAATAGAGGCACGTTGGTCCTCAAAAAACTTTTAGATAAGTTGTTATAGTCTTTCGGACTCAAAACAATAAAAAGATGTGGTAAGACCTGGAACATTCCCAGTTTAGATTTAGAGTTAAGTGTGATGTGGGGGAGTACTATGGCTGACAAATGGTATGGTTGTCGTGTAGGGTTCATGTATAATCCCCTCATTAGAGCATTTGGGCCTAGCTTTCCCAGCATTACTTGCCTTTTTATGGTCTTCGACTTCCCTATGATCCCATGTTACCCATTTGTGCCCCCACCTAGGAAATATACAAAGGATCTTATTGTGATTTGATCATGGGATAGGTTCAATGTTACCCACATGAAAATGGGGGTAAGTCTACTGGACTACACGAGTGGGTGATGGGTGATATATCCTAAAGGTTGGTTTTGTTTTAGATATGCAGTGGGTCGACTCGGACTAAAAAAGTTTGTGTGAATCTCTGAATATGAGGACATACAAGTGTAATGCACACAAATAGTACGCATATTTCAACCGATCCTCCAATCTCCACATATTAGTTAATTAACCCCAGAAGATCCTTTAATCTACACATACAAAGCAAAACCACCGATAAGCAAATAGCACGAAGCCTAACCGTTTCTAAATCTGCCTCGTATCTAAATTAATGCCTAAACACCTAAAAAAAATTTTTAAAAATAATCCTAGAAACTAACACAAAAATGGTGGAATAAGGTTACTGATATGGCCTTAGCCATAGATTTCCTTGCTGTAGTAGATAAATGGTGAAACAATCTGCTGAATTTCATGAGGACTGAGGTTCATGTTCAAGCACGCCTATTGCGGTCCCTTAAGCGAAAGTATGCTCCCTAGTAACGGCGCCCAAATCTTGTCTTCACTCCCAAAGGTGAATTCTTTTCTGCAAGTGTACGGGGCGTGAAGTAGTAATAAACTCGAAATACGAGTATCGATCCCACGAGGAGCAATGCCAAGGTGATCACAAGATAACTAAAACACTTGACTCAATCTTAGCTCAATCTGATTATTCTTCTAAAAAGAGAAAATAAAAATTTGGTATCTTGGTTTTTGATAAATTTAAAACTAATGAAAGCAATTTAAAACTGATTTTAAAATTTATAATAAAATACTCAAAAATCAATTGATATAAAACATCGAGTTTCTTGAAATTCTAATGGAAGTGGCTTAGTGTAACTCAAGCCTTCGACTACGTGTGAGTCTCAGATTCAGAAAGATTTAGTTTTTAAAAAAATTGCCCTTATAATATTCAATTCTAAAATAAAATCTGATGTTATCTCATGGTTTGTGCATTCATTTAATCGTGCAGCGCATATACTGAACTCCAGTCACGCATAAATTTACAAGGCAGAGGATATACTGAGTAAACAATCACGCATAAACGTTACCGAACATAATAGGATGCCAAGTTTTAAAGTATTTTAGAATGAAAGAAGAAGAAGATTAACTATCAAGAAGATTCGACGGTGAAACCAAAATTACCTCTAATGTTCATCCTTGATCCTTATCGATCTTCACATCGATCCAGAATTGGGAAAATTAGCCCAATCATGGCGATAGAAATCAAATAACGCTGTTTAAAGCTTTATGGTATTTTAAAATCGAATTGAATTGAAAAATATGAAAGTGTTTCAAAAAATAAATTAAAAGCTAAGAGTATATGAAAATTAAACAATTACTGTAAAGAAAACCTAATAAAACATATTTTCCCCCTTTTCGTTCAAAAAACGAAAGAGAAGTATAGAAGAAAGTATATATGATTTCGGTAATTCGAGCCCCAATAGATTGTCACGGACCCGACCATTATCTACTTGGGTCCCACCTATATTTAGGTGACACGTGGACCGGGCAAGTGAGATTCACCCAATAAAGCCTTACTAAGTATCAGTTTAGGATTTCTTATATTCAACAGTCATGATGAATGAAATCCAAATATATATGCGGAGAAATTAAAATATCAGAGCTTTGTGGTGGTCATACCCATATACAATGGTTATTACATTCTCCCGAATATACTAATTAACACCATGGTTCTGGACCATCAGCATGGCAACAAACCGTCAAAATATAATTATATACTAAACAAAACATAGGTTATCCAAAAACAACGCTAGCGTCGCCGCCTCTAGTTGCGCTCTTCATCGGTTCTCATTGCATGAAATATTACGTACAAATACGTCTTAAGCCCTAGGGTTAGTGTGAACTCAAGTTCTATTAAACGTACAGCCCATGAAAGTGTACAATATAAATCATTTCATACACTAAAAAAAATAGCTTTCTTGTCTTGTCAATCATTTATTTCAAAGTTTGGCCTCATCTAGGGCACCAAAACTACCCTTGATATAATATCAAGATGTCATGAATCATACGATTGACAACTGCAAAACAACATTATCACGTTCAACGACAACTAGTAATTAGGGAGCGACCCCATAATATAAATGGCAATGATTATTATCCTAAATCATCTGGCAATGATCCTCCTTATACATCGCACCCGCCTAATTCTTTTTTCCCTAGCGTCGGGGTATCGTTTAGAACCAGTGTCATCTCAAAAATCATGCTTCCACAAATTATTTATTATATATTTCATGGCACAATTCAAAACATAGACATGGTTTAAACATAAAAACATAACTTTTCTAAACATCCCCCCCCCCCCCCCCCCCCCCCCTACCACACATGCTATCATTATTTTAAAATATTTTTAAGTAAGTAAAAATATAACAAGACTCACCTTATGCGTATTTACGTCCTTTTCATATCCACTCGCAGCCTAGGGTGACGTACCCTCATTTTCTTGATCCTATAAAGTTTAATTATACAAACTTAGTGTCCATTATAATTTCATACTTCTTTATTCAATTCATAATATTATTTTGTGTACAGGTTGTCTAAGCGGTTAGATAGGAAAAGGTATCGGGTGCGGGATGACTCGGGTATTAGACAACTCGATTAAGTCTTCAAATTTATAAAAAAAGTTAGATTTGTAAATAGTTGAAACCATCTGGACTGGTCGGGGAAATGATGAAACCGGTCCAGGACGAGGATAGATTTTTGGCTTGAGTTCTAAGGTCTATTTTGAGCTAATAACCTCGTAATTAGGAGGAAAAAACTCAACAGAACGTTGTAGGTATTTTAAATATATTTAAGATGCCAATCGAAATCAAGTTTCAAACGGATAAACAATGAGAGAGTTATGACTAAAATAATAAACTAAACAGTTTACAAAAACGAATGTAGTCGTCCTGCAGATTTCAAACTTATTTGAGCTATTAAACCAATTAATTGGAAAAACCACTTAACATAAAAGTTGTAGATAATTTAAATAATTGCATATGAACTGAATCAAGTCGTCAAACGAATAACAAATGAGATAGTATGACCAAAATGATAAATGACGTTTTACAAAAAATGAAATGTCGCCGTCCGCAGATTTCAAGCTTATTTCGCACTATTAAACAGTATTAATTAAGAAAAACACTTAAACATAAAAGTTGTGATAATTAAAAGATTCATATGAAACTTGAATCAAGTCAAGGGATAACAAATGAGAGAGTTATGGTCAAAAATACTTAGGTTGGTCCAAGTACAGAAAAGGATCGATTATTTCTAAATTTGATTCTAAAAAGGGTTTCAAATGATACAATTTTGAGATATTTCAAAAGGGACTATTTACACTAAACATGATGAGTTTCAATAATAAGTTAAAATAACGATTTACCAAGGAAAATGGGAGAGAAATTAATTTATCTTAGTAGGAGATACTTTTTTTTTCTCTCTCGTTGCATCTTCTATTCCATTTCT
>VIGQ01001543.1:0-7500 GCA_009663005.1 Actinidia chinensis | reverse complement strand
ACAATGAGTTTTTTATAATCATCCTCTTCTGTGTGGATGAATCATGACTACAAAATAATTACTTTACTATTCATAATAAGTATATTAAGCAAAAATTCTTTTGCTATAAAGATCATTTATCAATTATTTGTCTTCCAAGTTTCTTTCAAATTGTTACGTACCGGAAAAAAAAAAATCTTCAAAACTTTTAGAGTCAATGCACTATTCTAAGAAAGTATTAGATAGATTAGATTTAGCTTCGCTTCGGTTATAAAAAAAAGAAGAGCCCAAACAAATTTTGTATTAACCACTTAAAAAATTGAGTTTTATAATATTTTGCTATGTAGAAAAAGTAAGATTTTTTTTCCAAATAAATTATAAGAGAAATAGTTTTATAGTTTTTTTTTTGTAATACAATATTACATTTTATTTGATTTTACAGAATATTTTTACAATTATTAACATCTAGTTCGATCCGTTTCAATCAGGTGAGGTTCGCGTTCTCTCAACTCGGACAGTTCAGTTACGACAGTTGACAGTTACAAAAATTTTGATTGTAATACTGTGGGGAAAAACCACAATAGTAATAATTATATTTACTCCGATTTTTAAATAAAATTGTGGAACCAAAAAAACATTAACTAAAAAGAGGAGGTACAATTCATGGAGAAGTGAACTAGGAGAGAGAAAAACAATAATTTATACATTTGCTTAATATTTTTTATAGAGGCCACCCCCCTCCACCGAACATTGTGTTAAGAAACCACAACGGCCAGCAGGGGCCAATGCACCCAGAGGCCAAACCCAAGATTCCAAACCTCCAAACCCAAAATCCATCCATTCATCATTCCCCACCCCATACTACTCATATCCAAAGATTCCAATCCGCCCCAAATCACTAAAACAAAGCAAAGAGAGACCCCCTGAGAGAGAGGTTCTTGATTCAGTGTCGCAGCGACTACGGCAGTGGCTAAACCAACACTGGTGGCCTGTATGATCACTGGCCTAAACGACTTCATCGGCGGCGGCGATTCAATCGATGCGCGGACTATGGGACGGCATTACCCAGCCACCAGCCCCACTTCCCGCGATTTCCACATGACTTTCTTTTGCGTCACTGAGGGAGGGCTGCAAACGCACTGGCTGGCCGGGTTGAGTGGATTCCTTCGCACCTCCCCGTCTCTCAACTATACGGAAGTCTACCTGTAGTATTGCTCGTCCACAGTCTACATCCACCTCGTTCGAGGCCTTTTTGTGTATCCACTCTTGGCGTTTTTTTTCCATGCGATAGCCGTGATTGTCTCCGTCCCACTCCCTGTCTCTTTTGTGTCGTTCTTTCCTCCTTCTGTCACGCGTCTGTGAAATGTTTGGGTTGGGCGGTTGCGGAGGCTTTTTGGTGGTGACGGGGAGGTGTTGGTGTTTGCAGACAGGCGGATGGTAGTGGCGATGGCGGTGTTAGGGAATGGGGGCCACTGTATTTTTTTCCCTCCCTCCTCTTTCGGCTTTTTCCTCTCCCCTCTTCTCCTGTTAGGGTTTGGGGTGGGGGGCCGCATTACCATGAGATATGGGTAGTAAATATTTTCATGTTTTTTTTTTTTTTTCTTTTTAGGCCCCTTCCAGAGCTAAGAAAATTATTTGCCTGTGGGGAAATCAAAGTGTTGAAGTGGTCAATATTTTATTTATGGATTTTATTTTAGAATGTTCTCTTCCGTTTGTTAATTGTGCATGGGTTCTGATCAAATTTCAAATTTTGTATCCGAGCCGTGGGTCTTATCAGTCCCACTCTGAGTAACGGTTCGAATTGCCCCAACTCGAGCATAACAACCAAATCCCTCGTCTCTCTCCCCGTCTCTCTCTCTCTTCCTACTCTCACATCTAATCTCTTCTCTCTTGCGAAGCCGATTACCACAATCGATTTGAGGACATCGCGTAAGACATCCTGAAGAACACTCCAAAGACATTGAAAATTTCAGGTGCCTAAATCTACTTCTGAAGACTTTTTTGTGATTGTTGGAATCTTTATTTTTCTTTTCGTTAAGTTATTGGGTCCCAGGAAAATTGATGGAAAAGGGAACGGGAAGAAAACTGAATCAGGAGAGGAAGAAGAATCTTCTCTGCCTCTCCCCCCCCCCCCCCCCCCCCCCCCCCCCCCCCCCCCCCCCCCCCCCCCCCCCCCCCCCCCCCCCCCCCCCCCCCCCCCCCCCCCTCCCCCCCCCCCCCCCCCCCCCCCCCCCCCCCCCCCCCCCCCCCCCCCCCCCCCCCCCCCCCCCCCCCCCCCCACCCCCCCCCCCCCCCCCCCCCCACCCCCCCCCCCCACAGCCCCCCCCCCCCCCCACCCCCCCCCCCCCCCCCCCCCCCCCCCCCCCCCTCTCTCTTCTCTCTCCTCTCCCGCTCTCACTCTTTCTATCCCTGCCACGGCCCATACAACAACGATTCAGGATTCTCTAAGTTGCGATCCGTCCTAACGGAATCACCCGCAGGCATTGAAATTAGGAGCTCTTCTAATTCTCTTCAGAAGGACTTTTTGTGCTCGTGGTTTTGTAATAAAAATTAATTTCTTAAGTTATTGTGCCTGGTGGCGTTGGTCCCACGTTCTAGCTGAAAAAAATTCGATCAAAGTGATGAAACGGAACCCGCGAACCAATCCCCAGATACAGCAGAGAAGAATCTCTCTCCCTCTCCCTTCTCGTCTTCGCAAAGATACCCACAATCATTGAGGACTCATCACCTTCAAGGCGAGGTGAGTCTCAAAAAGTTGCCGATCTGTCCTGAAAGAACACCCAAAGACATTGGAAGGATTCAGGTGCTCTAATTCTCCTTCCGAAGATTTTGTGTTATTGTTTGACTCTTAAATTTTCTTTTAGTTAAGTCTCTGTTTGGTTCCAGGAAACTTGACGGAAAAAATGCTGGAAATGAATCCAGCAGAGGAAGAATGGAAGAATTCTCTTGCCACAACACCCACCCCCCACCCCACCCCTCTTCTTCACCGCTCTCACTCCGTCTTACTTAGCTCGATTCTTGCCTGATTCGACTGCTGCCACTTGAGCATTCCACAATTCGATTGAGGACTATCTTCCCTCCTCCCTATCACCTTCAAGGTGAGTCTCAATAGTGCTAATCCATCCTCGAGAAGAACACCCAAATACATTGAAATCAGGTGCCTTTTAAATATCTTCTGAAGACTTTGTTTGAGTGTTTGAATCGTTAATTTTGTTCAATTAAGTATTGTTTGGTTCCAGAAATTGATGGAAACGAAACGGGAAACTTAATCCAGCAGCGAAGAATCGACCGTCAATAATTATTGAGGAAAATCACTAAAGGAAGAAGCACTCTCTCTCTTCTCTCTCATCCACGTGCTTCTCTCTGATTAGTTTGTGTTATTGCAGTGACGGCAGATATTCTTTATCTTTGTTTTTTGGTGCAAGTATTCGACATCATCTCTCTCGGCAAAAAAATTCATTCCCATCACTTTGTTCCTCTTCCATTATTAATCTGCTTGAACCCTTGATTTGGATTCTAGGTTTTCTTTGGGCAATAAATGACAAAAGTTTTTTTTAATCGGCTACTTTGTGGGTGTGTTTGGTTGGTGGGTTAGCCGCAATACGTATAGAAATAAAAGAAAACTGGAAGAAAGTGGGTGAGAGAAGAGTTTGGGGTTTTTCGTGATGTTTCAGCTGCGCCATTGTAGTCTCCTTGGACGAGCCAAAAGTGCCTTGGGTTTGTCTGTGAATATTGATAATTTAATTGGATGGCATGTAGGCTGCTATATTCCCTCCTTCCCCTCTCTTCTCTCTTTTCCGTTTTTGGTATACGCTGTAATATATGCAGATCATTAGGGGAAACAGGGAATTGGCACACAACACTTTTTTAAAATTTCATGTCATGGTTTTATTTTTTGTCGATAGGGAAAAGGTAAAGAATCACCTCAAATATCTTATCACTACATAAAAACGAAAAAAGAATGTAAAGTGTGATTCCTTCCATCTGTTTTTATGGTGGCCTTCACTTGGCTATTGGTTTTCCTACCGAATTTTTTGAATCCGTACCGTTGAGCGAACCGGAAAAAGAACCGATCATCGGTCACCGATTCACCGTCGGGTCAACCGTTATTGAACTAGCTATCAAACCGTGATTTCATAATTATTTATAATAGATTAACTAAATAAAATACATATGCAAAATTTTTATTTAAAAAATACCTAAATAGAGAGTGCATAAGGCCAGTTAACAACCCAAAAATTACCTAAATTAGTTCTGATTTCATCCTATACTCGTAATTTGAAAATAAATGGAGAATCTGAAAAAAATTTAAAACCATTACAATCAACCCAAAACTAGAATACAAAACCAAAATGGTCTCAGTACAAACCCAGTTTCTAAGTATAAAACCCTCTATTGTTTGAGGTTTTCATGTTGTCTCATACAAACCTAATTCCAATTCTATCATCAATCTTCACGCCTCCAAACCCTAGGGTATACAACCTATCCTCCACCTCTAAATGCCATTGCCACCCACCCCAATCCCAGCCATCCTATCCCCAACCCCTCTCACCATCTCCCATGCCTCACTTGCCACCATCGTCCATTCAGAGAGGGAGGAAGAGGTCAAGTAATGGTGTTTCCTTTCGGCTTCTGCTTTGTTTGGCTGTCCACAGTTGCGCACTGACCTATTGGTTGAGGCTTTGTTTCGAACAAAATGCATCGGTTAATCTCATCAATTTTGAACAAATTGCATCGGTTCCCTAGTGGAAATCGTGGGGAGGGATTTGAATTCACATGCAGATACACCTACGTAGGTCTTGGCACCAATGTGGCATCGATCTTTGAAGGAAAACTAGTCGGATCATCGCGGTTGATCTGATCTCGGTTCCCATCAAAAAAACCCCCCCCCCCCCCCCCCCCACCCCAAGCATGGAAACACATCAGAGCATCACCAAGGTTTTTTAGCCTTCGGAGCATGTCCTATCTCTGAGTTCGAATCTACACCTCGCCTCCAACAAAGGAATGGTCGACCTTCGTCTCCAAAAGTCCGGTATAACTGGAGGAAATACGTGTCACATGCTTCTTTGTCCGAGCTGATCACCACCGCATCCAAAGCAAGAACAACCACTCCTCCAACTTGATCAACCTCGTCGCCCTCTTCTACTTCTACCGATTCCTCTTCCTCTTCAACTCTCATTCCCCGAGAGATCAACTGAGCTAGAATCGTCACCAGAAGATCCAGTGCTAGTACCCCCAGCTAAAGCAAGTGCTTGGGCGAATACGGCACCTTTGTCAAGTTCTTCACTAAGCTCTTCCAAGCTAGATCTTTGGAGTCACGGAGCGCTCTCTCGAATGCGAATGGGTGGAAGCCTGACTTGACCGAGTTGCTTAGCTTGGTAGGGGAATGAAGTTTCTGTTTGTGTAGGATGTGTTGTGTGGCGATAAGCTGTGGTCGTACCAGAGAAGGATCTTCATATCTCAGGGCTGTTGGCAGTTGTTCACAATTTTTATGGCCTCGATGCATTGATTAGACCTCTTTCAGAACGAATTGTTAAATCCTTTGGACAAATCCATCCAAAAGATTGAGATGCAAAGTGTAGATAGCAATGTTCAGATATACAAGTGAAAACAATACAACCAAGGTTACGAAATAATAGAACCTTACTATCAGGACTGTTTCCGTTGTACCTAGGAAGGACTAGACGCAATCATCCCAAGGCTCGGAATTTACCATTCTTGAGACCAAACAAATTCATTGACATTACAAGTCTCACAGAATCTCAGTTACTAACCTTGTCTGGGGCTGTTGGGGGTTCCGAAGCCGGAGATAGTGGTTGATGGTGAACAGGTTGGTACCAGAATCTTTCCTCGGGCATACCACACTATACAAGTGCAACAAATCGTAGGTGTCAAACTGCAACTCTTCCTTTCACATCAATGTGTCCACTGCGAGCACGGTGCAGACAAAGTTTAATGAATCCTGCATGAAGGAGATCCGGGAGCATGTCCTAACCTCCTTCAGCATTGGATTAATAGGGAACCTAAGGCTAGCCTTATGGATAAGCCATGTGCGGACCGGGATGCGGTCCTTGGCTCCTTCTACTATGGTGGCCACCTCGTTTGGTCTTGGTATTTCTATCAGTATGCGTTGGGAATGTCATTGTCTTCCCCAAATTGTGCAAGTGTTGCGTTGTTATGGACCAAACATTGAGCTCAGTTCAACTCCATGTTCTAAAACAGAAACAAAGCAGTGAGAATGAGCTCAACCTCGGTAATCATGATGAACATATGGGCGCATAGTTAGCCGAGCTCCCCATGAACTCCGAACTCTGCCCCACGAGGTTTAACATTGGAGTACAGAGTTAACCGAGCTCCCCACGAGCTTTGTCCCCTGAGGCATATTTACATTTTACTAAGGGATAACTCTTACGCCCTCTTGCCTTGAACCTATCCTGGCAGCAAAAGGGCTTGACGGGCAAAACTCTAACCTTAGAAGACGAATTTTCAAGGCAAAATTCAAACCAATAATAGAACTATCAAAGAACCAGATTCAGCATTTATGGGCACGATTCAGACCCATTTGTGTAGGGGAAATGGATCCAAGGGTAAGCCAAAGCACCTTGTAAGTTTAACAAAAAGGCTTGAAAACTCATCAATGGTGGACATGCAAAACCAGAATCAATGGCGAATAGACAACCGCCAAACAAACTTCAACAAATATTTGAGACATTGAAAAATCAAATACAGACCCAAAACAGAATCAAGATGCAAGGCATTTGAGTTACATAGAGATGGCAGAAATACTCAGAAATTTTAAGAAAACTACAAAAATCAAATGGCAGTAGGGGCAGGCGCACTTTCTCTCTTCACAAATGCTCTCAAAGAGAAGATGACAGGGGGCGCCCAAATATTTATAGGAATCCCAAAAGGCGCGTTTTCCACTAATCACGCCCTTAGTGCACTTTGGCTCTCGCGCCAGTTTTCCACTAATATCCAACCAAGTGTTGACACGTGGCAATTGGATAACCGCAATTTCCCGCCAAACAGTGCCTAAGGGTAGGTGAGACGCTTGGGCATCCGCTCCCTAACCGAGCTACAAGCAAATCGGAGGCCGAAGCGTGGCACTGCAGAACAGTGAAATGACAATCAAGTACAATAAGGACACAACTTGTTGGCACTAACGAGCTCTGTTGTCTGAGCTTCTCCACAGCAAGAAACATTAGCATCCAGCTCACATGACCTCGGCTAGTAGAGATCCAACTCATGCGAACTAAGTGGCAATTGTAACGAGATAAAGTACCAAGTACCAACTCTGACCGAGCTGGGGCAAGCACCGCTATTGGACTGTAACTTTATAGCAAGCTTGGCGGGTCTTTGCATTGGCGCTTTGTCGAGACGCAATGGTCGGCTACGATCCCGAGGCACATTAGGGGGCATAAGTTGACTTGCACGGTGAGGTTTCCTTTAACACCCTCCACGCTTGGATCGAGGCGCCAACAACATGATAAGCTAGCTATCAACCGGGCTAGGAGCAAGGTT
>VIGQ01001540.1:35000-36064 GCA_009663005.1 Actinidia chinensis | reverse complement strand
ATAATTGAACCCCATCCACAGTGAGTCAAGAACCCTCCAACTGAGTCATGACTCAATATCCTGAGTTGAGGTGCCCAACTGTCCACACAACTCCTTGACCACTGGTTCGCTCCTCAAATCCATTGGGCAACTCGCTCGATCCAGGTGGCTTCTTTATCGCCAGAAAAAGGGTAGACCCGATAGCTCCAACCCAAGAGCCAACTCAGTGAATTTTTCTGGACTCAGCGTGACCTCACTCCCCAACGCAACATATACCAGAGACCTACTTTTCTGCTTGCTGAGCCACTCACTAATCAAAACCCACTTCTCCTCGTTCCCTGGGTCCACCGCTGGTTCTTCCACTGATGGCGGCAATTAATCCACTGGAACAACCGGTTTTTTGTGGGCTCTTCCAATAGGTCAACCACCCGGGTTCGACTCTCTACTCTATACTTTCCGTCTCTACAGTTTCGGATTGCGATCACATCGCAACCCGAAATGGTTGACCCAAACCGGAGCCAGGCCGAAACCTGAGACGCTTTGTTCCGATTCACCGGAAACAATTGCAACATTTGCTTTGCCTCGTAGATATGATAAGTGCTACGTTTCGGAAAAGGGATCCACTTAGGCGTGGTCGTTAATTCCTCTGGCGCCGTCGCTGGAGCTCAAGTTTCGATGAGTTTCGTAATGCGGGACCGAAGAAAACCACAAACCAAGCACTGAAGACGAGAAGTAAGGCGTGAGAAATGCCAATTTACCTGCGATGGGGGTAGCCAGTGAGGGACAAAGTCGTAAATGATCCAGTCGGGAGACGATTTTTGAAGGAGCGAGTCAACTCGGGCGTCGAGGCCCCGTCGAAGGCCTTCTCGAGGAATGGATGTCGCTCGAGCACAGGTCCGTGGTGGCCTCGGCGTGGTTGGGGAGTTGATCGACGTGGGGCAGCGAGAGGCTGATGAAATCAATGGCTAGATCTGGAGGCATTTGGAAAGCGGAGGATGTTTCTTGGGGTGGAGAGGAAGGAGACTTTGTGACCCTTTCGGGCTATGAACTTTTCTAACTCCAAGTATGGGATCATGTGCCGAAGG
>VIGQ01001540.1:17500-30000 GCA_009663005.1 Actinidia chinensis | reverse complement strand
TTATTTTATTGGAGGATATAAAAGGATGAGTTCTTGATGGGAGCTCATCCCAATTAAAGTCACATGTACCAGATATAAAAATGTGAAGCCAGATTCACCAAGTTCAAACTTCAATGGACTAAATAAATAAACTATGATAGCCCACATGGATAGGTTCTTTGCTAACAAGCATATAACATATAAAACTAAAAAATATTTGTTTTTTTTTTGTTCGTCATCGTCATGATTCATTTTCTGAAAGAGACCAATGGATTAAAGATGATATGTTTTTTAATGCCTAATCAAATCATTCTTATTCCAAATAAAATATAAGTTTGATATATTTTAATAAATATATAATTTAAATTCTCTAATTTCTATTATTAATTGGGTTCATTAAGACTTTAAAATGGAGTAACACTAACACGCTAAGTTATTTCCGTATTTAGGCAGGAACAATTGTTTCGTTAGTTTCCTATTTTTAGATAGACGAAAATTAATGGATAAAATTTAATTATACGAAGTTTAAAACTACATGATTCTATTCAGTATATATTAGAATTTTATAAATAAGTGACACATATGATTGTGTATTAATTTATTCATGATATAACTTGAAATATACTAATGCAATCGAAAACAAGTCTGCTACGGAAAAAAAAAAAAATGATTAAGTTTTAACCAAAGGACCTTTAAAAGGATAGCTTGAACGGTCTATGTTCCTTGACACCGGAATCGTTGCAGTGAAGCTGTCGGCCATCTTCACAAGATCTCGAAAACCTTACACGTCACGTTGGTAGGGAACGGTACCACCACTTGGGCGGCCTGCGCGTAATCCTCCAGCTCCCGTCCTGCTCGTCAACCGGCGACCATCCGCCACTGCCTCCTCCGCCGTGGGCTCCACGAACACCAAGAGCGAGGCGACCATGTGACTGAAAAGGCGCACGGGATCCCCAGCTCCGCCGCGACGGTCCCACCCAGTGCGCGCGAAGTCGTACATCACCCAATCGTGGCACGACTCCTGTAAAAACCTCCTTCATGGGCTCGCGCACCTGTCGTTAGGCGATCTTGAGGTACTGGACCTTGGTCGAGGGAGGTCGGTGGTGGCCTCGCTGTGCTGCTGGGAGGTGGTACGGCTGGGAGGGGGATACTTTGACGAGCTGAGGAGAGAGGAGAGTAGAGGGAGGTGGTTTGGGGGAGGCGGTCGATGTTTTTTGGGGTGGCGATGACCGGAGACTCTTGTGTCCTTGTTGGGCGATGAGCTTTGCTCAAAATAGCCTCTAATTATGGGATCTGTGGCCGAAGCTGACCATGGGAACATGGCTATGTTTCAGCTTCTTGTATTGGACTCCATGGTTGTGGTAGCTAGATAAGATTCCAAGGGGTAGTGAATGAGTGTTGTCTTATAAAGTCCTTCCACTCACTGTACATATATAGAATATCTAATTCTAACGACAAAATAAAAAATAGAGGAGTGGCAAATCTAAATAAAATTGGTGATAAAAATTACTGTGCACTCATCTTTATATATAAGAATAGTTATAGATGAGTTAGATTTCAACCCATTCACTAAGGGCAAACTTGAATTTTTTTATGGTAAATGAGCTAAAAAAGTTACTAAGGGGTAAAGTTGAGAAAAAAAGATAGTAGATAAACTATTCACTCACTTATTAAGGGGCAAAATCGGGAAAAAAATTTTGTTGGTAAATGAGTTAAAAAAATAGTGGTAAAAAATTTAACTAAGGGGCAAAATCGTAAAAAAATAAAGGTGGCTAAATAAGCTTACTCGTCACTCACATATAATAGGAAGGGTAAAATTTATAATGGAAAAATGGGAACAAAAATGGTGGTCAATGAACTAAGAGCAAAATAGAAAAAAAATGGTGCTAGGCAAAAGAAAAAAAAAAGTGGTGGTCATTGAGTAGTAAGGCAAAATCAAGAAAAAAATGGTTATGAAATGAGGCTACTATCACTCCACATTCACTCTAATGGTCAAAATGGAATTTTTTGGTGTGGTAATGCGTTTAAAAAAAAATTACTGAGAGTCAAAATAAAAAAAATGGTGGTGTAGATGATTCTAAAAAAAACATGGTGGTAGATGAGTTACTATTCAACTCACCTTTACTAAGGAGCAAATCGAAAAAAAAAATTACTATAATTATAAGTTTTTTAAAAAGTTGAAATTTTAAATAGAACCAACAATATCCGCATGGAAGTCCTTATTGTTTTCTAGCCAGTAACAAGGTGGTTTCACTGTGGTTCTGCAAGTACTTTATCTAAATTTTTTTATTAGACAATAAACTATTTAGTATTTTTTTAAAAAAGTATTCAAATCATAAAAATACAACAGTGAATATAAATAGTTGACAAATAAATAATATTTTGGAATAAAAAAAAGAGAACATTAATTTATTTTAATGGATGTCTTGAGAAAAAAATTAAAAAATCCTAATCATAAGGCTAATTTGTTCACCTCATTTTACTCCTGTAGCGAAAATAACTTTTAGGGATGAATCTTAATATTAGTTTTTTAAAAGTAAGAAAAGTTAATATATTATTGACAACTATAAGTGAGGTGGTTGTATTTGTGAAATTTACCTACCAAACCCCCAAAAACCGATAAAAAAGGTGATTTCTGAATATAATTTAATTCAAATCTCATCGAGGCTAACGTGGATGCTATCTACCCCACCTCCTTTCATTTACTACGCAAATTTAAAATAATTTTTGGATCTTTTTCTATTTTATTTTTAGTTATTATGTTATTTTAGTCTTTTAATTTTATATCAGTAATTTGACTTTTTGATTCGTCATGGCCTTTTGAATAGAGAAAAAAGAATATTAAGAAATTAAAAGAAGATGTTAGGGAAATAAGGAATAACTAAACTAAAAAATGGACTCAAGAACTAGGTATGATTGTTCCTAAGGGCATGTTTGGCTGGTGGATTTAGTATGGTGGATAACTTTTTTTCTCCGCAAATTTTTTCCCCCGCGGCGTTTTAGGGCTGGCAGTATGGAGAGGAGACGATACTTTTCCCCAGCAAAGGTGGATAGAGGCTGATCATTTTTAGGTGACCTATATCTTAAGTAAAAGTTTACCCGGGGGATAAGGGGTGGGAGATAATAAAAAATATATTAAGAGAAATAAAATGTAAAATTTTTTTTATATATATATAAAAAAATAAAATAGATAGTTTTTATTTTATTTTTCTCTTAGATTTTTTACTCCTTATCTCACACCTATCCACCCATTCTAAAAAGTATCCAAACAACCAAGTTAAGGGTATCCCCTATCACAAAATTTATCTTCCTCTAAAATTTATTCTCCTCTTAAAGTTTACCCCCTCCGTATCATCTCACCAAACGGGGCTTAAGGACAAGCGCGTGTGTTTAATTTATTGGTTTCGTTTTGGGGTGGTTATTGTAAAATTGGGTCTTTGTCGAAACTAGTTTTAGCGGTATTTTACTCGACTAGACATACGGGGCCTAATTTGTTAATTTGAATATTATTTGATATGATTAAAATCAAATTTAATGACGTGTACCGGAATTAACTGAAGACCCTATGGGCTAAGGGGTCGTTTGGCTGCGGATCAGGGAAAATTTTGAAGGGTAGATAACTTTTAATTTTGTTTTTAATACTTTTTAAAATGAGTAGATACGGAAGAAAAATATATATATAAAAAATAAATAATAAAATATCTACAGATTAAAAATATAATTGTGTTTCTCTCTATATATTTTTTTTCTTATCCCCACCTCTTATCTCCCAGATAACTTTTATTTAGGGTGGAGTCACCTAAAAATTATCCGCCTCTATCCGCCTAGGAAAAAAATTATTCGGCAGAAAAATTTAACCGCCTGGGCATAAACCATCTAAACGCAGGACAAGAAAAAATTATCCGAAAAAAAGTTATCACACCTCGCTAATCCGCTAGCCAACAAGCCAGAATGGTAGAGCATCACCAGCACTATCCTTGTTTTTTTCTCCTAATTTAGCAAATTTTACTTTGTTTAGTCATTTCAACTTCTGGATTGAGTTTTTCCTCTCTTTAACTACTCCCTAATATGTCTAACGGTGCGTTTAGGAAGCTTTTGGGGGTGATAGCGCTAAATTAGCCACTTAAATTATTTATTTTTTAATTTAAATTTTTTTTTTACATAAAAATTTTTTTTTTTTTTACAATTTTCACTTAGATAAAAATTTAAAAATTTTCGGACTCCTCCTAGTCAAGAGGAACGCAAGGAATATAAAAATTTGATAAAATTGCGAAAAAAATTCAACTAAAAATAAAAAATCTCAAACCAAGAATAAAAAAATTTTACAAAGCATATCCCAATTACGTGTATATGCCTTGATTAATAATTACGTGCAGCTGCTATTTGTGAAAATGAATAATAAAAAAAACTTTGTTCTTACATAATTGTTATATAGTACTATAAATGTGTGTACATATTTCATGGACAACTCAGAATCACGACGATCCATTAGTATGATTTTAATGTCATTTTGTACCTTTTTTGTCTATTATATTTATTGGATAGCAGTGGCGACAACCTTTTATTATTTTTTATGGTCATGCAAGGTCTAATGATTTTTTTAAAAATGCCTCACTCATGGGTTACCCTGGGACCGGGTCCTTCATTTTGTATTATAGTTTAGTTGTTCATTCAACTTATGTAGTGATAAATTGCATATTTTATATATATCGGCAGTGCTAAGAACTCACACTCTTAACACTACAATAAAGCTCGTCTACACATAAAAAACCGCCGACCAACATTTATGCTAAGATTCCGTTCAGCTAGCCCACTTTCATCTTCCTTAAACTTGTTAGATTTGGAAGGAATTGTCACGTGATTCATCTTGTTTTATCTTATATTTTAGCGGGGTAGAATAAGACGAAGCAGTAAGCCAAAAATTGATTTCCTGTTGGAAGGCCGAAGTGGGTCCGAGCCCACGCAAGTATTGGGCTGGGCTGGGCTGGGCTTGGGCATAAGGGTTGGGATCCGAAGACTGCCCCGAATACACCAAAAACAACGATAAAAAAAGTTTCCCCTAAAAGTACACAGGAAATATTTTCAAAAATAGAAAAAAAAAAGTGAAAACAGAAACTGTTAAAAGTTTCTTCTGCAAAAAAATTATTTTCCTAAAAACCTATTTTTTTGTTTATTTTCTGATAGTGATTACTGTAGAAAATTAAAATAGTTTTGATTAATTGAAAACAGAAAATTTTTATTTGGACTAATCTAAAAACAAAATTTCCAGAAAAAAAAAAAAATTCTGATTTTTTTTTAAATAACAATCTTATTTTCTTAAAATTAAAAAGCTGTTTTTAAAAACTGAAAACACTTTTCAGAAAAGAACACATCTTAGTAAAATAAGAAAAAGTAGGTGGAAATATAGCTAAAGCATTGCCGTATAGAAAAGTACAGAAAAATGATATTGTAGCAGAAATCTTCCACTTTTTTCTAAGAAATTTCTAATGTCTTATTTTTAATATACTTTTGCAAGACAAAAAAATAACAATACACAGCACACAAGAAAAAGTACAAGCAATAAATTCATGTGCAATAAAGATTTTAATCAATACGACTCCACAGACAATATAAAATGAGAGGTGTTTTTTTCCCTTCCGGTCAGACCCTCCCCTCGGCTCCCACTTCTTCTCCTCAAATTTATACTTGTGCCCCTCCCTCCTTTTTTTTTTCTTTCCTCCCTCCCCCTAGTTTTTTTTTATCAGCTTTTTTTATTAATTTCATTTCTGTTATTATTAGGTTTTATTTTTTTGTAAATAAATATTTTTTATTATATGTTGTAAATATTTTTATTATTTTTTAGTTGTAGATTTTACGAGTCATTATTGTTAAAAATAAAAATATAAAATATGGATCAAAATAAAAAGTATATATTAAAATAACAAAAAAACTAACAAAATATATTTAATTTAGGTCGTCATGTCAATTTTTTAAAAATAATTATGAAAATTTACTTTTGGTAAAAAATTTAGTAAATTTGATTAAGTAGATATGATTTTTTTTTTCTTAGTAATGTTTTTTTTCAAAATCGAGAAAATTATAAATTTGGACAAACTATTAAAAAAGTTCACTCAAAATGAACCTAATCCTCCTTTTAAATTACCCCCTCCAACCATTAACACATGTCAGAGCTCTCCTCCCTGTAAATTATTCCCCTCCAACCCTAACACATATCAAAATCTCCGTCCCTTTTAAATGCCCCCTAACAAACACCTCTTTAAATAATCATCTCACACTTCAAACCACCACCCCTCCCTTTTTTAAATTTCTCCCTATACCCAACACCCACTTTCTTTAAATGGACAATTGGAAGAGGTGGGTTTTTTAAATTTTTTAAAACTGGTTTGGTGAGGATGAATCAGGAATGTTGCCACACATGTGTATTGTCTGAATGACCCAGAGGATATGTTCCGCCGAAGCCTATTATTCTGCTAAGGCCTACTCCGCCTAGGTCAGTAATTAGAATAAAAGAAGCAAGGAACCTAATACGGACATTCAAAACTACTCATGGAAAAATTCGCGCACTGCTCGCAAGAGTGTTCCGTGTCTCACTTAACTTTATGAAAAATTGATGGTTCAAGCACCACCCGAGGGTGCAACGAGAGAACTCTCCTTACGGCCAAACCACCACAAGAAGTGGCGAGGAAGAGGAAGAGGACCGCATGCTTCTATGATGGTGTGTGAGTAAGATTTTCTTTTCTGATTGAGATTTATTAACTTGATCATATAGTATCGTTTATCTATTTGCATGCTCTCTTTTTATATATTATTACAGGTTGGGAAGCATTAGTGTATTTTTGGTTTTGTATAATTCAAACATCTACCACTAAAAAAGAAACAAAAAATTATAAACTATAAAAAAAATTATGTATTCAAAAAGAAAATATAAAGATGATAAAAAATAAATAAGTTGATTTTAAAAAAACAAAAAAAAGTTCTTAAAAAAAACTTATACAAAAATAAAACTAAAAACAAACACACAAAACTTAAAAAAAAAACTATCAAAAACTAAACAAAATTAAAAAAAAACTACGCAAAACTAAAAAAAAAAACAAAAAAAAAAAAAAAAAAAAAAAAAAAAACAAAACTTAAAAAAAACTAAAAAAAAAAAAGAAGAAAAAATAAAAAAACTACAAAAAAATACCCCAAAATCAGTAATGACTCCCAAAAAATCTCAAACTAAAAAAACTTATAAACATATAATTAAAAAATTATTTATCTAAAAAGAAAACATAAAGATGATAAAAAAAAATATTAAAAAAAAACAAAACTAAAAAAGAAATACAAACTGAAAAAAAAAGAGAGGAGACAGAGAGAGAGAGAGAGTAGGGGGGGACCACAGTATAGTAAGTTCCGGGAGACAATATGTCGGGGAAGGTCTGACGGGGAAAAGGGGAAGAGAATTTTCTATATATATATAGACCCACATAAAATTTGTGTATCTTTTGTGCCCTTTAGTTTTATTTGTATAAAGGTTAATGACTGCAGTTGTACAGTTTCTGATTTAATTTAATTCAAAAACAAGTATTCTAATTCAAATGATAATTTAAATTATTTGTATGCAATTATATACTAAACGAATGTGTACACACATTTTTAAAAATCGTTCAATTCAACATTTATTAACCTCGACAGAACGTAGATTTTCTTCTGAAAACCAAGTTCGGATTCAGGCGGTGATATTCCACCCATTTCTTCTATCCCTTTTTCTTGAGCTTCGTATGACTTTGGAAATAAACTCAACAAAATTCTCCACATACCTCTCCCTGCCTAACCCTGTCAACAAACAGCCCCTTCACCGCCTGAATATTGTCCCTAACAAACTCACTTCTTCAGCAACAAACAACTCGCCTCAGTGACTCGGAACCGAGTCGCGGGTGAACGACCCCATCCCGTTCGTCCCTCGGATCGAATACGCCATCTCCTTAGCTCCTAAAAGCCTGCAGTGATCACGATCGGCCTAAAAAGGTCAGCAGAATAAGAGGCCGCTCGAATTGATCGCCTCCAACGACGAGGTCCACCGGAGTGTGTCAGGAACCAGCCCACCGAGTTGGACTCAGTATCCGAGTTGAGGCACCAACCCCGGTGCACACCATGCCCGTCCCTGGTTTCGAGTCTCAGCCTTCTGGCCCAACTCGATGACCTCCGGTGTCGTTAGGGACGCGGCCGTGTCTTTTCAAAAACCCAGAAGAACGGTACTCGGAGAGTTCTAACCCGAGGGCGATCTCAGTGAGTTCTTGCTGAGTCGGCCTTCCTCGCCTCGCTCCCAAAATGCCACGGTAAACCACAAGAACTTTTTTCTTGTCTTGCGGGTCAAGCCACTTTTCATTGCCAGCCATTCGTTGTTGGTGTTTGGTCGTTGTCGACGCCGAGACGGCTGTTGTGGGCAGCTGGCCCAACCGGAAAAACCGGTTCCGGTGGAGGTCCTCTTCGAGGAGGTGCAAAAGCCATTCGGGTTCGAACTCCGGCGCAGCTTCCAGGGCGATCACGTCACAGCCTAATTCAAAGTGTAAATGTTTGTAAACGATTGTTAAATGAAAATGATGTTTCCTATCAGAAATTTATACAACAAACATCCAAAGAATAAAGGGTGGTCCCTTCACTTTTTCGTACCGGTTTTAATTAAGTTTTTTTAAAAAATCATTTAAAATAAATAGTTCAAATTCACTTATATTATTTTACAACAAATTCCAACAAGAATTTCAACTATTCATTTTAATTTTTTTAAAAAAAAATGAATCCAAATTCTCAAAAATTCCTCAACCGTGGTACTTCTCATAAATTTTTTGTCACTCTTGTTCGATATAATATTGAATCTAAAAAAAGTAGAAATAGATCCACTAAAGAATAAAAAATAACTTGTTTTCAGGTGAAAATAAAATTACCTTTTTATTATTTTTTTAAATTATAGATAACACTTTTTATATTTTCCTAATTTCTCCACGTTTGGGTCAGAAAAACTAAAGATGATGTATTTATGTTCAAAACTTAAAAAAAACGTCATTAAAAAAATATGTAAATTACGCCACTAAATTGAGTTAGCTACCTAAAATTAACCTTTGTCGATATATGTCCACAACAAACACATGATAAGTTAAACACTTTCATCTCGTATGTAAAACAGTATTTATCGAACATATTTAAATACAAGAACAAATCAAGTTCTTGATGTGAGCTCACCAAGTGACATGGGACCAGATATAAAATGTCAGCCAGAGATTCACCGAGTTCAATACTACAATAATAACCTATGTTTAGCCCACATGGATAGGTTCTTTGCTAAACAAGAAGATCACATATAAAATTAAAAATTATTACAGATGATTTGAATTATTAACGGATTAAAATTACAGGTTCGATTTGTTACAAATTATAACTGTAGAGCTTATTTTAATTTTCATAGTCAAACTCTGAATGTTTTTTATATTTTATTTCCATAGCAAAATAATTATTTATATCAATAAAAAAGGTACATACGCTCTTCTAGTTAAAAATCTGTTGATCAGTACAATTTAGGCTATTTATTCAATATGTTTTTGAATTTTATAAATAGTGATACACAATTTATACTAATTTATCATGATATAATTAATATTATTATATTAATATTTAGTTTTTTTAAAGGAAAATCAAAAAAATTTAAATCTTAAAATAGTTTCAAAAAAAAAAAAGAGTATTTTAAACCAAAGGAGTAGAGAAACAATCATTTTTAAAAAACGAAAGCACCTTTTAAGGAGAGATTGAACCGTCTATGTCTTGGACAAACCGGAATTCGTTGCCCAGTGAAGCTGTCGGACATCTCAAGATTCTCGAAAACCCTAAGCGTCACGAGTGGTCGGACGTGCACCCACTGGCGCAGTGCGTAATCCTCCAGCTTGTCGTCCGCCTCGTCCGGCCGACTCTCCGCCCACGCTCCTCCGCCGTGGGCCCCACGAACGCCAAGCACGAGGCGATCATGATGCTGAAGAAGGCGCAACGGATCCCCAGCTCCGCCGCGACGGGTCCCACCAGTGAGGCGCGAAGTCGTACATCACAATCGGGAGTCGACCCTGTAAAAACTCTTCATGGTCTCGCGCAACGGTCGTAGGCGATCTTGAGGTTACGGACCTTGCGTAGGGGAGTCGTGGTGGCCTCGGCTGCGGCTGGGAGGTGGGGGGACTGCTGGGAGGCGGGATAGCTTGACGAAGGTGAGGAGAGAGGAGAGAGAGGGAGGGGGTTTTGGGGAGGCGTCGATGTTTTTGTCGGTGGCGATGAGGAGACCTTGGACGAATGGGGCGAATGAGCTTGGCTAGCTCTAAGTAGGGGATTCATGGTGGGCCGAGGCTGACCATGGGACATGGCGATGTGCAGCTTCTGGTGTTGGACTCCATGGTCGTGGACTCGTGGTAGCTAGATAGATCTCAAGTCTAGTGGTGATAGTTATGTCTTATAAAGTTCACGTACACTGTATATATAGATATACTAGTGGGGCAGCATGTACTATGCACGGCGATCAATTTTAAGGGCAAAATCGAAAATAAAAAATGTAAGTAGGCAAAATTAAAAATAAAAAACTGGTGGTTAGAAAGTTACCAAGGACAAAATCGGGACAAAACAATAGTTGTAAATGAGTTACTATTCACTCACATTTACTACGGGGCAAAATCGACAAAAAAATTGTGGTAATGAGTTAAAAAAAGAGTTACTAAGGGGTAAATCGAAAAAAAAGGGAGTGGTAGATGAGCTAATATTTACTCACATTTACTAAGGACAAAATCGAAAAATACCGTGCTATGAGTGAGTGAGTTCAAAATAAAAAGAATCTATTAACCAAAATATAATCTAATGAGTTAATGTGAGTATGAGCCAAAGCAGACAAAAAAAATAAGTGGGGCAAACTCGAAAAAAAAAAATGTAATCAATGAGGTTAATGTGAGTAGTGAAAAAATTTGTGAAAAAAAATATAAACAAAATGTGATAAATGAGTTAATGTGAGTAGGGGTAAAATCGAAAGAAATTAATTAAGTAGGGCAAAAATCGAAAAAAAAAAATTATGGTAGATTTTAGTGAAGATTTGTGCATAAGGGCAAATCACGAAAAAAAATTAAAGTATATTGCAAAAATCAACCAAAAATTTTTTGGGGGCAAAATAAAAAAAAAGTTGGTACAAGTCAACGCCAAATTAAAAATAACCGAACTTAGGATCAAAAATATAATTTACAGCAAACTTAGGGACTAATCGATACTATCAGTAAAATGTAGGGATCAGACTGTAATTATCAGAAATTATAAGGACGTTCACGAGTCAAATTGCCCAAAATCAGAAATTCAGGATCAAATTGACAGCAAAATTAAAAATTTTGGGGACCAAAATAAAATAACGAAAACTAAGGGTCTCAAATAAAAATAATTTGCCCAGCTGCTCTAGGGGACACAATCTATAATTATCAATATCTAGGGACCCCAAACTGGAATAATCAAACATGCTAAGGAACAAAATGTAATTATTAAAAAATATAGGACCGAAACTGTAATTTATTGAAAAAAAAAGGGAGAAGGGGCAAAATGGAAAAGAAAGTTGGTGGTATTAAAAACATGTTCACTTGCCATTTAATATATAAGATATAGCGAAAGCTCTATTAGACCTCTTTGACAATATTTGCTTATTTTTTATTTTTCAAAAAGATTAAAAAAATATATTTTATATTTGTGGGTCGAAACTAGGTTTTGTAAGTTATAATAATAAAAGAAGACTACTTCTTAGGTGTACTCCTTCCTGTAGAGTATTAACAATTAAAAAAAAAATAATATATGAAAAGTCGAAAAAGAGATATTAGACTGCTATACGAAAGAATTAATTAGTAGGTCAATACAAAAATGGATATAGCGTACTAAATAAAGTACTAGTTAGTACTATTTTATAATTGTTTTAAGATTTTTATATTTTATTTACTTGGGGAGTATTAAAAAATTAATTATGTAGATCAATAAAAATGGACATAACCTTAGTAAAAAAATCATGTTGATCGAGTATGATTTTGTTTTAAACATTTATAAATAGTGACACACAAAATTTATATGACATAAATTAATATTAATGATCATAATTTGTATCCGATCAAACAGAACTTCTTATTCTTGACAGAGTTTAGATTCAAAAAATATTTGAATTATAAAAATCGTTTCAAAACGAGAATTCTAAAATGCTTAAAATGTATAATACAATCAAAACAAAAGCTCTATACAGCATCTTTGGACACTATTTGTATTTTTTATCGTCAAAATATTAAAAATATATTTGATATTGTGCGTCGAAAACTAGTTTTGTAAGTTACAAAATTTTTAAAGATGCACATATACATTGGCTGTAACGTATGTAATCTTTTACGGAAAAGCCAATGAACAGTTGACAGCACAAGCCAAAAGAGAAAGCCATAAAATTCGCAACACATGGGAAATTATTCAGTACTTCCGCACCCACAACGTGGGTCCGGGGTCGTAAC
>VIGQ01001540.1:10000-12500 GCA_009663005.1 Actinidia chinensis | reverse complement strand
CTAACAATACCAGATAGATCTGAAATGCTGGTATATGTTTTTTTTTATCAAAATTCTGTTATGAGCGTTTCGGTCTAATACCAGTTTGTGAAATGCTGGTATATGTTGGGGTTTTTGATTAAACCCTGATTTTTGCTTGTGATTATGATTAATAGTAGTGAGAAAGATGAATCGTTACACTGAAGACAACAATGAAATATGAAACAAGATGATATGAATTACTATTAAATGTGTTTTGAATTTTGTATCTGAATCTTCCTTTTTGCCTCTGATTAAATCTGTATCAGGTGAGAAAAATGTGGTTGACAGGGCTGTTGATACACAGATCTTGATGAAATCATTGAAATGAAGAAAGATGAATTGTTAACAAAACATATCCCCAATAGATCTGACAACAACAAGATCCATGCAATTCTGGATTCTGGGTTTTGATCCAAACCCTCCTTTTCACCTCTCTCTCTAGTCTGGATTGAGGGGAGAGACTGGTGGACTAGGACCATGGAGTTTTTGATCCAAACCCTCTTGATTAGATCCTATCTCCAGTTCTTCGACTTTATCGCCGGCGGTTGCCACGGGGACGCCACCGCCGGAGACTGCTTGTCCTCGCAGGAAATCATCACCGGAAATGAGGTCTCAATATCGGCTAGATCCAATTCCGATAAAATTTTCTCCCCAAAAATAAGTTCAAAATCGCTGCAATCGGTTTCCAATGAAGCAAACACGGATTATTTTCTGCCAGAGGTTTAATATCCGGGATGACGTCGTTTGGGGGTGCGGTGGTGGTGGTGGTGGTTCGAGCATGAGAGAGAGCATGAGAGAATAGAGTAGTGCAGAGAAGAGAGAGGGGAAGACAACAGTGCAGAGAAAAGAAAGAGAAGAGTTTTTTTTTGGTCAAAATATTTGGGAGTATTATAGTAATTGCACAAATTCTGTTAACAGTGTAAGGGCTTTCGTAATTTTCAATAGTTAAGCGTTGTAAGTGGGGGTCGATTTTTTAATTGAGAAGTGTTAGTGACAAAACGTTATAGTTTAGGGGTGTATCTATAATTAAGCCTTTAATTTATTGGTTCCTTTTGGGGTGGGTATTGTAATTATTGGTTCTTTGTCCAGACTAGTTTTAATGGTATTGTATTCGACTAGACACACGTATGCACGAGCTATAAATTTATTTTACTAAAATATGAAAAATGATATACAAACAAAAAAAAATTAACTTTTTTATTTGGAATAAGTTTTTAGCCATGAATTAGCAAAAATCACTAATAGTTGGGTTTACAAAAAAATCTAGGCCAAACGATTGTAAAATAACGCTAAAAATCATCCACACAACAAAAAATAAGGCTAAGAAAAAAAATTAAAATTTGTAGCCAAAATATAGCTAAAAAATATAGTTAATGAGTTGTGATGTATTTTATTTGAATATTATTTGATGTGGTTAAAATCAAATTTAATGACGTGTATGGAAATTATACTAAGACCCAGCTTTGGGCTAAGGTCTAAGAGCATCACCAGCAATGTCATTGGTTTTTTCTCTTATTTAGCCAATCAATACTGGTTTAGTCCTTTTTTTCACCTCCTTCAACTTTAAATATTACAGAATCTCCCTCTCTTGGTCTCTCTAACTTCTCTCTCTTTTCAATACCAAAAAAATAAAAATATTGGATTGAGTTTTTTTCATCCCTTTTACTCCCTAATCTATCTAGGGGGGCTACTTTTTTTTTTTTGTTTTTATTTTACTTTCTAAATTTTTTCACATAAAAAATTATATTTTTTCAATTTGAATTAGATAAGAAATTTAAAATTATCGACCTCCTCTCGTCGTCAAGAGAAATCAAGATGTATAAAAATTTGATAAAACGAAAAAAAAACTCACTAAAAACCAAAAAACTCAAAACCAAAGAATCAAAAACCTAAAACACCCATATCCCAAATTGGGGGTAGGGTTAGCTGTCCCAGCCCCCTATGAGCACACCTATCCCCTTTTCCCCCCAGTTACTCCCCTTTTTCACTTTGGTCCATTGTAATTTAAAACAATTCGAATTTGGTCCTTGAGATTCTCTATCTCTCACGGAAATTCTTGCCAACTATCAAACCCCAATCTCTTCTCCACCCTCCCCTCAACCCACACCCAAACACCCCCTTCTCCCACACCCTCCCATCCCAATCACCAAATACTTTCACCGTTCTTATTTCTTCTAACCACCACCACCTCAATTCGCAACTACCACCACCACCACCTCAATTAACCACCACCACCACCCCCCTGTCCACCATCACCTCCACCCACCATGAAGCCCCAAATCAAAAATATGAGTAAATCCGTCAACAAATCCAAAAAGCCAAATCTGGCCCAATTTCACATCAAACCTAAAATTGAGATTCAAATCAAACCCAACTTTACACAATCAATCAAACCCAATACAGAGACTCAAATCAAACCCACAAATTAAACTTAAAACAAAGATTCAATTCTAAACTCATGATTTGGGTGTGATTTTTC